>OX596246.1:18734743-18933842 GCA_951394255.1 Polyploca ridens | reverse complement strand
ACAAACCACATATTTTTTTAATTAATTTCGGGTACTTATTACATTTCACTTGATCTTAGATAGATGAGCTTGTATTCCACCCTAGAAATTTATGAAAGGACCAAGTTGTTAGGCCTTCAGAGCCTAGAAAGGTTTTAAATGCAGGTGCGGGAACACACCATTAGGTACTTGGTGAATGATTGACAACTTAAGAGATGTAGCTAGTCAGGCGGGAACTACTTAGAAACTTACTACAATGGTCCCCTATCCTATTTGTAGGCAGAAACCATGAATACTAACGGCGTGATTGTTTAGCTAATCAGCTATGATGCTGGGAATAGATTAAAAAGGCCTTGACTTCGATTCAAAAGTACAAAAATATATGAACGATTAGTTAAATCGTTGCAAAGCTACCCATAAATCCATGGCTTTAGTCCACCAATCGGGTGTTTTCCAAGTGTCTTATTTTAGCTTTGAGCAAGCGAATGGTTCCCCTATAAAATTGAGGCGTGCCTTTCTCAAGAAGGTGCAAGAAAAATCGTGAAGAAACCACAGCTGGCCTTAAGAGGACTCAATTCATCATACTTTTCATACAAAACCTCTGTACTTATTATGGCGTTGTTAAACATTTTTCGTTAGATGTTTTGAACAAATTAGTATCTTGTGCACTATATCTAGTCGTGTATCTAGGCGTAATTTAAAAAAAGTGTGAAACAAATTCAGTCAAAGCCTCCGAAAAACAGCGTTTTTGCCTGTACTTTGGCCATATCTAATGTACCTATAAATTGTAAAAGTAAAGAAAACGTTAAGATACCAGGCTTGCAAAGGACAATGGCGAAATTGGCCCTAGCTGCGTATAACGACATAATATATATCAAAAAATTGCTTTATTAATGTTAAATTAAATAACATAATTCAATATTTTTCAGGACTAGCAGTATGTCTAGAAAATAGAAATATACATTTATATATTTTAGGCTGTTAGTTAAGCTGATTGTGATTCGGAACGCACCCATAATCTCGTTCCATGTGTTCCTTTGAACGGTATTTATCTCCACATTGTTTTTTTATATTTGAAAGATTTCTATTAGTCATAAATATTTTTATTTTTAACAGAGGTTAGTTGAAAATGTCATTACATTTATTAATACAAACTCTCTATGAGAAAAAAAATCTTTTTAACACTCTATAACACGATGACATATTTTTTACGTCGAAATGAAACGCGTACGTAGTCTATGGTCAGCGAGCCCCTTGAGTGAAGTTGATTGATCGACTTTTTGGCGGGAAATTATAATATAACTCGACACTGGTAGAAATAAGTCCTAATTTGGATTTGATTGCCAAACTTAAAACTAATAAGAAGTTGATTGATTTGTCTGACATTTTGTGACTGTCACACAATTCGAAAGGTGCTTTCTTTTTGTGCGCGTTCCTACGGTTTTTGGTTGACTCCTGACTACACCACGAACCTCTGATTTTCTACAGATACCGATTTCTTTTCTACACGTGACTACGGCATTTGAATGGACCTTAGACAATCGACAACTGGCTGTGTTATTTGGATTTGCATGAACGCAATATAAATCCACTAGCAGAATTCTTAGACAATATTGTCATTGGATTTTATTTTGATGAATAAAAACCTAAATAAAAATAACCTTGTTTTATTGAAAGCCTTTGCATGTCCCGATACTTCAAAGTACCTACTACCTACCAGTAGGATATACCTAGCTGGGTAAGTACCTATACTAGAAACAATCATTAGGTACTTATTAACATATTTATTCAGCATCTATCTGTCTCTATTATCTACAAAACTAGTGTAAAATCATAATTAATCGCTTGGCTCGCGGTTAAAAATATAACAATGACATCAATTGTTATAATAGGACGCGCGTCCCTCGCGAGAACCAACGAGTAGAACTAAATGGATTTCATCCACATTTTTAAAATGTACTTATAATATATCGAACGTTACTCATTTGATACGTCAAAATCGGCATAACCTATAGAACCTTTTAACTCAAATAAAAAACAAACTGCAGCTTTTTAGTAAATATTATTTTTAGAAATAGCATAACAGTTTATTTATCTAGAGGAATTCAACAGTGGTTGTCATATACGTTAAAAAAAATGTAGGTCCAAGCATGTATGGAATCTCGCCATTCTCCTTTATTGGAGATTCTAAATAACTAACTTTTTTTTCACAAACTTGTAAGATTTTTTCACAAGAAGTATACTCCTGGAACAAGTTTTATGAATGCGAAATCATGAATGACGACGACCTAGCGAAGCGGGCGCGAGTGATCAGCGGAATTTACCGACTGATAATCGACGGCTATGATGCTGTCTCTCTTTTTTCGCAGTCAAACATTACGTTGGATGAAACAACAAGCTTTTAGACTATGCTTGCGTCGAAGTTGCGCCGGCCACAGAGGGCCGCCTTAATAGCAATTAGGAGCCATTACATGTAAACAAAACACGAAATAAATTTTAATAAGAAGCATATATGAAGTTGCGAATGTGACAAAATTAGCCTCCCTGCAGTATCCTTTAAGCTGAACGCGCCGAACGCATCGAACGAAACGAATTTTAGAATTCTGTATATGAAATCTTATGAAAGCTCGCACACTCGCCCGCGTCGAATCGTCCGAATCTGGAGAAGATTTCCAATACAAATTCTAAAATTCGTTTCGTTGGCGCGTTCGGCTCGGATAAGTGTGCGTTCACCTTTATTTATTGTCTTGCTTCTATTTTTTTTATTTTTCCGTAAATATAAATATCAAGCTATGTCAAAATATGTTATGTATTAGTTGTCGGTCGGTACATACCCGTGCCTTGTCGAGCTGTAAGAGTGCCTGCGCTTCCTTCTCGAGGCGCAGCGCCTCTTTGTCTTCGTCCAGCGACAGTTCCGACGATGGCTGCGAATAGTTTGAATCTGCTGAGCCCTGGAACCGTTACAACATTAAACAATATTAACCATTTTGTTCACATAGTGGAGATGATATCGCGTAAAATCTTTTTATGTTCCAAAAAATTGTCTTACAGGAAATATTTGGGCTTTGTGTATATCAAAAACTAATTGGTGTCTGAATTATTTTACACGGATGGCGAAAGGAACGATTCTAGAAAATTATTTGTTTGATATATGCGTTAAATTGTTAGGGAACGTCAATAAATCATGTCACATTAAATTTAAATGATTAGCTGAAAACACATTCATATTATTATATTTAATGTTTGTTTGTCTGATTCGGAAGGTAATAAATACAATTTATTTGACATGACATATATATTTTATATGTTCATGTATTATATTTTATATTTTATAATTATCATGTAAAATATAAAATGTCATGACGTTTTTGAGATTGAAATATTGTGTGCATTAGCAAATATTAGGTATCTTGAACTAAAAGCAACCAAGAATATTTATGTTCGCCGCGTCTATTAACAATATACCTAGTTAACGACGCCTCTAATATACGACTAAAGTTATTATAACAAAAAGTAACAATGAAACTCCATAAGTAGAACGGATATTTTGGCACGCGCCGCGCCGAGAGCTGCGCGCGCAGAACCAAGCCGGCCGGCATCTAAATCTCTGCACCAATATTGCAATTGAAACATCTATGTTTTAATCTTTGTTCTTTATTAGTTAGGGATAACATATTTGGTCACTCATCCAAGTACCGAGAATGGTTTGGTAGTCAAGGTGAATTGTCGCCATTTTGTTTTTTTTTTACTAATATTTCTTTTTTGTTCGTCCCTTTTCCCTTTATTTGGGGTCAGGGGCCCAATTCTCACTTCCCTCGAACTAGCCTTCGAATCGAACTTGCATTACGAGTTCTAGTTCGACCGTAAAATTTCGAGAGGCGGAGTCAATTCTTCGATTCCTGTATTCTCGGCACTAATCGAACTAACCTTCGAAATAAGTTCGAGTGTAAGGAGTAAATGTTGCCATTATGATGGATACAAATTGCACGATGCGTTTCGTTTCACTTAATAATTGCGTTTTGTTAACGTACGTGATAATGTTATATCTTAAATTATAATTTAAAAGATTTTAATGAATATAAAATATTTAAAACAAAGTTTTACTCTTATTATATCCTAATATATCCAGAATTCATAAGTTAATCAATTTTATATAATTTATTTATTTATTATTATATTATTTATATAATAATTATAAATGAATATAACTAAATATTTTCTGTGCGTAACGGAAATTCTTAGGCTTATCTGTCATTACGTTTCCAAATGACAACCTAACTGTTTGACGTTTGATAGTTCGCATTCGAAATACGTTTCGAACGGTCCCGACCAGTCGAAGCAGTTCGAGCGCTAGCCCTCGAAAAATAAGAGAAAATGGCGGCTTCGAAATTATCAGAATAGCCTAACTTGATTTTGACTCGAAAAAAGTACGAGTTCGAACTTTATTTGGAACGAGTGGTGAATTCGAGTGAATGAGAATTGGCTCCCAGGTCTCCTCACTCTTGCGCCAGGATATTGTGTCCATAGTTATCGGCCCTGGCAATTGGGTTTTTCTGAGGTCTCTCTTAATATTAGACCACCAGGTCGATGGCGGGCAGCCTACCTCTTGTCTGTTCCGACTCCGGCAGATGTAGGGCAATTTGTACTATTTGGCTTGAAGGATTGTTTTATGTCCATACCATATGAGGCGGTTAACGGTAATTTTATCTATAATCAGTGCTACTAAAGTACTCAGATGACCGTGTGTGAGGAATGTCCCAGGATATTTATTTATTTATTACTTTAGAGCTACCTCGAATGTATTCATTACAAACTTTATTAAACCACTTTCTTAACGAATATTTTTACTTTTCCAATTTCAAGCACTTAACTAAACAGGAGGACGTAATTTTGAGACTTTCGACAATAGATTTAAGAATGTATTCAATACGTTATGGAACTATAATTAATTACACATTGTTTCCTTAATTATAATTAATTAATGAATAATTAATTTTTAATAATTTTAAAAGCATACTATATACATAGGTCTACTACAATACGTCTGATGCGAATCACAAAATAACTTCCTGTAGTTGTTTAAAATCGATGTAATAAATTTAAACGCAAGAAATTTTCGTAAAAAAAAACTAAATAGTGACCTTAACATCACTGATCGAAAGTTATGTGGTCGCGATTCTACAGCCTTCAGTATTATACATAGAGTAATATACTATTAGAGAGTCATTTAGCGTGGCAGTCACGTCTTGTGACGTCATCTTCAAGGATTGCTTCCTCATTTTGATGGGCACTAACTAGGGCGCTGGTTATTAAAATAATGGTCGTTAAGACATATTTCAGACTTCTATGGCGCCATGATATGAACGTAATTATGTGGTAATTTTAGTGAGAGAATAGTAGACAAAGGGTTCGGAACAAATCTTGTCAATGACGAAAATTACCGTTATAAGAGCAGCTCCGTGTGTAGGACCTAACACGAACTTTTAGGCGCTGCGCAAACGTGGTCACTTTTGTGTCGGATACAAACTACCAATGAATATTTAATTTCTACAGAATCAGTATGAAATCAGTCAGTCCCTGCGCAGACGTAAACATTTTTTATATCCAGTTGCTTCCACTTTACACACGTTGACGATAAAAAAGAGTTCGGTGTCGGTAACTGAAAACTAAAAGTCGTCAGTTGAAGACACAAGCAACATTAAAAAAAAAACCTTACAATTGTACTTTTTGTTGTTGAAACTGACAGAAAACAAGCAACGAATTGTACCAGTGACTAGAAGTAGCCACCGGACTGTGTCCGATCGCCGCCACCGGACACAGCACATACGGTTACCAGTGACCAGGAGTAGCAACCGGCGACTGTGTCTGATCGCCGCTACAGGAGACAGCAACTGCGGTTTCCTGTGATGGTATGCCGTGTCGGTAACAAAAGAGTCTACGTTTGCGCAGCCCCTCAGTGTTGAAATTGTGTCGTGAATAAGTTCATTCTGTTTTAAAAAAAAGTTCGAATTTTAATTCTGAAATGTAAATGTTTATGCTAGATGAATTCGAAACAATTTCATAATTTCATAGTTGTCTATGCCAGTTCTTCTCTTTCATGTTAGAATTTATTTTTATAAGTTAACATCTGGGCTTTCTTTATGAATTTGTACGTGTGTGTGAACTTTTCCTATTTCTTTGTACATACATATGAATAATTAAAAATAAGACTGATCGTAACTGCTAGAAAAAAAGATTTATCAGGAGTTTTGAAGAATGTAGAAAAAGATATCTTAAGTCTCCTTGATTTAATTAGTCTCTTAAGTCTTCTTTAAAACTAATCCTGTCCGTTTTATAACTAAAATTTAAATCTAATAATCTAATAATAATATATATAAAATGCTTTTGTGGGTACGTAAATACGCAGTTTTCTCAATCACCACCAACCCCAATCAACTTCCCGTTGGGGTGGTAAATACCCCTTGGTCTCCAGGTGGTAGTAAGGGAGTTTGGTCGCGGTGGGTGGAAGGGGGTGGTTGTGGGTGGCGAAAATGTTAAAACATATAATGCTGTCCTTTTCTAACGCATGAGGACTTCTGAAAAGATCTCAAAATTTCTGGAATGGTCTAGAAAGTTCCAAAATGTCTAAAACGGTTATAATCGATCTGGAATGTTCTAGAAAGTTCAACAAATATCTGGAATGATCTAGAAAATTCTAGAGTGAATGCAAACTATTATAATCGATATAGAATGTTTTGAGAAAGTTCTACAAATTTCTAGCTTCATCTAGAAAGTTCCAAAATGTCCAAAACTGTTATTATCGATTTAGAATGTTCGAGAAAGTTCTAGAAATTTCTAGAATGATCTAGAAAGTTCCAAAATGAGTGCAATTGATTATGATCGATTTAGAATGTTCGAGAAAGTTCTAGAAATTTCTTAAATGATCTAGAAAGTTCCAAAATGAGTGAAACGGTTATAATTGATCTGGAATGTTGTAGAAAGTTCTAGAAATATCTGGATTGATTCAGAAAAATCTAGAATGAATGCTGACTATTATAATCGATATAGAAAGTTGAGAAAGTTCTACAAATTTCTGGCTTCATCTAGAAAGTTCCAAAATGTCCAAAACTGTTATTATCGAGTTAGAATGTTAAAGAACGTTCTAGAAATTTCCCGAATGATCTGGAAAGTTCCAAAATGAGTGCAATTTATTATGATTAATTAAGAATGTTCGAGACGGTTCTAGAAATTTCTAGAATTATCTAGAAAGTTCCAAAATGAGTGAAATATTTAGAATGTTCGAGAAAATTCTAAAATAAGTACAATAAGCGATTTAAAATATTCGAGAAAGTTCTAGAAATTTCTAGAATTATCTAGAAAGTTCTACAATTTTTCTGGCTTCATCTAGAAAGTTTCAAAATGTCCAAAACTGTTATTATTGAGTTAGAATATTCGAGAACGTTCTAGAAATGTCCCGAATGATCTGGAAAGTTCCAAAATGAGTGCAATTTATTATGATCGATTTAGAATGATCGAGAAAGTTCTATAAATTTTCCGAATGATCTGGAAAGTTCCAAAATGAGTCAATTGATTATGATCGAGAGATTAGAATGTTCGAGAAAGTTTTAGAAATGTCTAGAATGATCTATAAAGTTCCAAAATGAGTGAAATATTTATTATGATCGATTTAGAATGTTCGAGAAAGTTCTAGAAATTTCTAGGATGATCTAGAAAATTCTAAAATGGGTGTAATTTATTACAAGCGATTTAAAATTTTCGAGAAAGTTCTAAACATTTTTGGATTGATCTGGAAAGTTCCAACATGTGTATGAGTGTTATTATTGATCTAAAAGAACCAAATCGAAATCGAAAAAAGAAATCTATAATATTTATGTTAAAAAATTTATCCTTATATGTATATTTCTTATACCATTAAACATACGATGTGTACGATGTACCCGAGCAACGCCGGGTTTCGCTGCTAGTTTTATATAAAAAAAAAAAAAATCTTTTCGTAAAGTCTGTACATTGAACTATAAATATGCATGTCTTCTGTAAAAATAAATCTCGATGTGCTATAAAATAACAGTGATGCATTTTAATTCTAGATACCGAAACATATAAAAAAAAACATAAATATTTGAAGGGGAAAATAAAAGTGAAATTTCGCAGGCCTGTGTATTTTGATTTCAGGTTCACTTTCATCTACGACTGTACAGACAGATTCATATGAAAAACCGCGAGCAATATTGGTATTGCAAGCGTCCTAAAGGCGAGCCGTATAAATAAAAATGTTTGCCCTATAGTAAAAGTTGTCAAGCATGACATTCCCAAAATAGGTTTTGAATAGATGCGGTCTCAAAGCATCTCGTACTCTCAGTGATCTGGAGAAACTTTTTACTTACTAACCCCCTTACTCATAAAACGTTATTTAACTAATATATTCTTTAAAGGGTCACGTAAATAACGTCACTCTATTGGCATTGTCAAATAATGTGACATTATTTACGTGACCATTTAAACAGTATATTAGTTAAATAACTCTTTATGAGCAAGGGGGTATATCTTTTTGTGTCACTTTTCATTTTTATAATATCTGTTTTCTCTTTTATTTTTTATTTATAACACACTTTAAATATTTTATAAAAGAAATTTTATAGTATTTAATATTTCTAGCTAATAATAATATAATATCTTTGAACATTGAAGATTTAGAAAATTACTCATTATTAAAAGCGCTCGAATCGTACGAAATCAATATACCTAAACAAAAAATATCGCGCATTTATTAGTGCAACAACAATGTGTCCAAAAAAAAAGTCTGAATCCTCACCTTTTGCTGACAATATAGAACCTTATTTCTAGACCTATAATAACTATAATATCAAGAAACAGTGATCGATAATACAGTCCATTTCACAACAATTTATCGATTCCCCTAAGCTTGTTTTATCGAGATATCGTCATGGGCGAGTCATTTGGATGGAATCATTCATAATCGCGCACCACAAAAGCCGAGACGAAATAAAAACATTTCAAGTGTTAACAATAGATTGTGTTTATATAATACAGTGTTATTATTAGGCCTCCCAGGACTATATTACTTACATCATAAAAAATAACTTTTGTTTTACGACAAGGATATTAAAAAATGTCGGATATATTCTCGCTAACAAAAAACTGTGTCACACAAGTCGGCCACCACGCTGTACGTACTCACGGCTACACATCAAGCTATACATTTCCAGTATAAGCTGATCTCGCAATGTATTGGATTTCCGTTTTTTTTTTTTTAAGGGACATGAAGGTACGGTCCCAAAATTTAGCCTTAGTTTAGCCTTACGCGGACAAGTTCGGCGAGCAAGCTCACAACCGGTTTGGATTTCCGTACAATGAGAGGTCAGCTTATACTGGAAATGTATAGCTTGACGTGTAGCCGTGTGTACAAGCCGGCACGCACAAATTCACACATTAGTTGAGCGCGAGTAATCGGCTCTGTGTAAACGGCGATAGAGTCTAGTTTCCCGCGGAATAGCCAACTAATGTGTGCGTGAGAGGTGGCCGACTCCATAGACACAGTTTTTTGTTAGCGAGAATATTTCCAACGTAGTTTGCGTATTATGACTTTTAACAATTCAACAGACTTTTATACAAAAATAATAATATTTAAATTCAGCGCTCTAAAAGTTACGAACTCTACGCGTAACAACATACAGAATTGAAATATGTTAGACAGAACAACGAAATGAAAAAGACAGAACAAAAGTCGGAAATAAACATATTGTCATAGGGCCAGTTTCCAAATTGACCAGACTAGGTTTTAAATCGCATGCATCTATAATTAAACATAATAATGAAATATAAATAAATAAAGACAGTGTCCTTACCAAGGGCTTGTAGCTGGTCATTGGTCGATGGTGACGCGTGCCGACTGCATGCAAGGCACAACACACACAGAGAGACAAGAAATCAGACAGGCATGCTGGGAACAATTCGTAAATACACAAAGTCTAAATAAATAAATAAAATATAATTAGTACATGCTGTATACATAATGGGTAATATAATACGTGACATTTTAGTTCTGGATAGTTCAATCAATGATCTTGTTAGAATCACGACGTAACGACTGAGGAGATTTTGATGTTTGGCATATAGACACAATACCGAAAATTCAGAAATAGTGAAGCGATAAAATGGCCTTTTATAGAAAAAAATATTATCGTAATTTTTTTATTAGGGTTCCTTGAAGGGTGCCAAACGGGACCCTATTACTAGATCCGCTGTCCATCCGTCCATGCGTCTGTCTGTCAGTGGGCTGTATCTCATGAACGGTAATAGGTAGACAGCTGATATTTTCAGAGAATGTGTATTTCTATTGCCGCTAAGTAATATAAATGAAATAAAATTCAAAATTCAAGCGGGCGCCCATACAACAAACGTCTTTTGTTGGCGTATTATTTTTCATAGCAAAGTTGATTTTGTTAATATTGTACGGAACCCTCTGTATGCGAGTCCGACTCGCACTTGGCCCACTTCCCGGTTTCCGAATGAACTGAAATTTAGCGGGATTACTCAGAAGGTATAATGTTAATTCAATATCACACACAAGAGAGAAGATTCGGATTTTTGTATTTTTGTTTGTAATTAATAAACTCAAGCAGTACAGGCCCAATTTAAAAAATCTTTCTCCAGGAGAAAGCTAAATTATTACTGAGTAACATAGGCTATATATATAAACTTCACCTGGGCGACGCCGGGCACGAACAGCTAGTCTTTGATATAGGATGTTGACGATAAATTGAACAATGTATATAAACGAACATCACCGAAATGTCACGATTTTATTATATAATGAGACTTGTATAGTATATCTTACAAGTTGATAATGCATAGTAATTTTTATTATGGATAGAATACGGATATGGAGAATATTCACCTTTATATAGATTAACTAATTTTTTAAACTATGTAGTTACAAGGGAGTTACTTCTTAGTATCATGAATTAAACATATTGTAAGAGCAACTGTGCATGTATAAATCGACAAAAAAGAATATTAACTGATTAATTATAAAAACAATTAATCAACAGTACTCGTGATTATCGCGACTGCTCAATTATCAAGTTTAATATTGACCAAAAGCTATCAATAACTAACAACACTTCTAATAATATTAACTAACTAAAACTAAAAGCAACTAACTACATGAAAACTACAAAGCTTACCTTAGCCACAGTTTTCAAAAACATAAAAAAACGAACGAAAGAAAGTCAAAACCATTTTGAATTTAGAAGGGGAAAACAAAAGGCAGTGAGAGTTATTTTTAATCCATTCACGGCGGCGCGGCACCAGGGCTTTTGGCCAAAAGAGGTACTTTATAGTGGCGCGATTGATCAAGGTCTGAATAGGACTGGAGCCGTGGAGGTTTCGGCGGCAGTCTGGCGGGTCGAAGCGTGACGTCATTTCCACCCCACCTCCTCATCCCACCGTTCGATATCCCTCCACCCTGCATATTTTACGCCCATGTTTTTGGGGGCACATTCAGTTGTGGATTGAGTCCAATGCTTATTTTTGGACTGGAATCATTTTTATTTATGGCTTTACAAGGCTTTGTTAATTTCTTTATGAGTTTACATGATAAACAACCTATGTAATCATGTTATTTGCTTTGCTGTTTGGAATTTTAAGTTTAATTCGGTTTAGACTTTATTTTCATACTAAGATTCTCTCTTCGGGTATTGCTATGTATGGTTTATTAATATTTAAGAGACGTCAAGGCCCAATATTTCAGGTTTGTTATAATTGCCGTTTCTCAAGTTAATGTCACCATTTTGTTTGTTTACCTTCTCTATAGTGTTGCAACACTGTGTAACGGATTTAATCCAGAGGCCATGGTATCAAAATAAATTTAAATTCAAGAGCAATTGTAAAGCTACTGCGCAATTGCTTTCGCAAAACAAAATTCACAAAGGTTCATGCAAAGTTTGGGCTTTTAAATTCTCGGAAATAAGAGCATATTTATGAAGGAGTGGAACTTGTTTCCAAGCAGCCCATCATTAATATAAAATATACAAACGTTTTACTTGTTGTTTCCATACAACAATTTCCTTTACGTCTAACAAATGACTCACAAAATAAAATAGGTAATATCCGAGATATTATCCATAGCTGTCCATAGTTACCCGAATTGACTAAATTAGGTACTCTTTTACTGTATAGGTAATCTGGTAAAACTCCTTTCAGTCTCATTCATAAACCTGAACATCATCATCAGCCTATAATGTCCTACTGCTGAGCACAGGCCTCCTTTCACACATGAAGGTGAAAGGGAATGGGCAATACTTCACCACGCGTGCCCACTGCGGGTCGGTGGAGGTAGGCTAGTGGTCAACCTACTGTTGGAATTTTTCAAGCCGCCTAGGAGGCATTCAACTAGCTTAACGACTATCACAATTAATTGATAACCGGGACCAACGACTTTACGTGCCTGAACATTCCTAAAGTAATTATCTGTAGCCTTAGCACGAACCACTTTCGTATCGCCTTCGTAGCGTCATCGTATCGAGTAGATGTCACTTTTGACAGAAGTTCTATCGTCTACTCGAAACCCAGCGTGCGAGCTACGTTAAATTCGTCTAGAAATTTTGAAACATACATTTTTGATTTTATTGGTCCACAACATTAAAATATTTATTTCCAATAAAATAAAATAAATGAAATAATCATCTTATCTTATATTATTAGCTAACGATATAAGGTATTACATCATCATTCCCATATAAATGTTTTCTTTTTCACCATTGAAATGTGATGAATGTGGAAATATTTTTGAACGTACAGCAAAGAGTTCACGAGTTTACTGGTTTGAATTTAGAACATAACAAAACGAAGAGAATGAGTCTTGTGACTCCGTTAGAAATAAATTCAACGATTTTCATTTCTAGATTTGTGTTTTAGCAGTTTTAGGGAATTTCATATAAAGAGTGGCTCAACTTGAACTATCGACATCCCCTAACATTTATACACTTAGTATAATTAAGTATATATAGTATGTTTCAGAATCAATGGGTTCGATTCTCGCCTAAAAATTCAAAATTTCGGATAGTAGTCAAAAAACAATACATGAGGCTCCCCAATTGAATTTGTTTTAGTTAAATCTAACTTAAATACTATATTAAATGTAGAATTAAATAAAATTATGTTATTTTATTCCTATGATCACCATATTTCGTTATAAGATTATAAATAAAGAAATACAAACTAAAAATCTTAATGCTTCAAAAAAATAACACATACGAAAACACATCGAAATATTGCAAATACCTACCTAAGATGCGACGAGTTCACGTAACGCTCTCACTGAAAAAATTACGGTGACAAAGTCTACGTTAGCTGGCTTGCGAGTAGACGATACCATACGTCAGAATTAGTTCCAATTTCAAATTATATACCAAACCACGTTTACGTAGTGTGACGTGAGGTTAACGTAGTTGTTCGTGCTACCGATTTCAACGTTTGGCAGCATTCGAATGACACATTCCCATACAAATTTGAGTTAACTCTCTCGATACGAATACGTTACGCTTGCGATAGATTTTCGTGCTAAGGCCTCTGTACATATCATCCATTTTACTGTACATTTTATACACTTCACGTATTTTTCTAGTCCGTAGATCAAACAAACGCATTCATGTCGACTGATGGATGACGTACACACCGATAATAGTAATGTGTTTGCATTAGTCTATTTCCATTTGAAATGGACCCGCCAGTTTTACGATGGGATACCTATGGCATACATCACTGTACCACGTGGGGCAGTAAAAATACCATAAATCGCAGACGCGATTTTTTAAGTCTATCAACCTGTCAGTCGGAGTGAGAGATGTGGAGCTGTTTCAAACTATGATTAAATTTCTTTTAAATATCTATTATTCTTTATACCACTAAGTGGCAAACAAGCATACGGCCCGCCTGATTGTAAGCGGTTACCGTAGCATGGACGCTTGCAACACCAGGGGTATCATTCGCGCGTTGCAGACCCTGCAGAAATCTCTTGGGAAAACCACGGCGGAGAGCTCATTCTACAACCTCAGCGTCCACGGAAGGAACCTCCTTTGAGACCACACAGTACGAAACCATTTTGGTTCCAATGTGTGAGGATGAACTCCCCGTCGATGGCGAGAGTTGCAAGGTAGTCGTGGGCATTAGGTCAAACTAGTTTACAGAACACTGTCCGTTCGACAAGCGGTAGAACACAGATAAAAGTGAAAGTATAAGAATTCGCGTGCCCCATGAATTGTTATAATCGAATAACTGATGTCATTCTAATATCCACTCTATAACACAGCACTATGTGTCAAGAGTACTAACTGATAAGACGATACATATTATGATGTCATCTATTGGTAAAACTGCCGCCCACTGACACGCTTGAATATGTTGAGCAAGGCGTCTCAATGAAGGGGGCGAGATTTTTCTTCAATTCTCTGTTTGGTAACCACACAAGGCAACTGGGGTATTTGGTTAAATGGTACTTGGTTGCTAGGACACTTCCACTGCGCCCTTCCAGTATTATCGTTTGATCACTGTTTACCTTCACCTCAAAGAAATTGTGCGCTTCACCTCGTCAAATAATCACTTAACCGTCAAGCTAAACATAGTCAAGTTTTCAAACAATTGAATTCAAATCCTAGATCTACGCGAGAAGGTTCTTTTTCTAAATATAATGGTCTTAAATTTAGTTTTTCATTATTTTCGTGCCTATAGAGAAGTCTACTGTGTCTTCGTGTTGGCTTAAAGAACAGTATTGCTAGTCTGATTAATACGACTAAATGTAGAAGTATCCCCTCAGGTTACCCTAGTACCTATAACGGAACTCTGCGTATTTCCCCCGGGACTAAGAAAACGGGAACAAATGCATCGACTATCATATTTATCTTTATTGTGAAATTAAAACGATTGGTCAAAGTGTGTCCTGACCAGAATGCTAGCTTTGTACCTCATTCAGAGAATCAGCATTGCTATCCAACGTGGCAATGCCGCTAGCATTCTTCTGATTTCTTCGGATTGCCTTCTGACAGCGAATTTTCGATTTACATTATTTTATATGTCGAGCAAGGCGTCTCAATGAGGGGGGCGAGATTTTTCTTCAATTCTCTGTGTGGTAACCACACAAGGTAGCTGGGGTACTTGGTAGCTAGTTAAAGGGTTGCAAGGACGCTTCCACTACACCCTTCCACAGTATTATCGTTTGATCACTGTTTTCCTTCACCTCCGACTTCAAATAATCACTTGACTGTCAAGCTAAACATAGTCAAGTTTTCAAACAATTGAATTCAAATCATAGATCTACGAGAGAAGGTTCTTTTTCTAAATATAATGGTCTTAAATTTAGTTTTTCATTATTTTCGTAAAATGTGTCGTGACCAGAATGCTAGCTTTGTACCTCATTCAGAGAATCAGCATTGCTATCCAACGTGGCAATGTCGCTAGCATTCTTCTGATTTCTTCGGATTGCCTTCTGACAGCGAATTTTCGATTTACATTATTTTATTGGTAGGTTTATTTATTCGTTTTTGCTTTCATAGATTTAATTCAAATTCAAAATCATCTATTCCAATTCCAGTAAACCTTCGCAAGCACTTATGAAAAGTCTGACTCCAATACCGGTTCGGAAGGTTGCATTTGCTGAGAAGAGCCGGCAATTAACTCAGCAATTGCTCACTCTTAGTTTGTTATAAGTTAATTGCATAATGAGTTAAACATGACTATAGTTTACAACTACAAAATAGATTTTACGTTAAAATTCCCCAGCCTGTCACAGATTAAAAACATGAAAGTAAAAATGTTTAGTCTAGTGACAGTTGAACAATACACACGGTAATAGTTTTATTGTAAACAAATCTGTGTTTGTTTTTATTCGTGTTAAAAGTTTCTAAAATGTTTACTTTCCCTGAATAATCGCCGACGCAATAATAAGACGATGACAGCTCAGTGGGAGTGACGAATGTCATATCGAAGGTCTTGGGTTTGAATCGGACAGTGAACTTGAGCTTTCAGTGAAGGAAAACATCGTGAGAAGACTACCTATAGCCTGGTGGTAGTATAGTGAAAACCACAGGGACAAACAGACAATATGTAGCAAAGCATCATTTTCCGTAGAAGTTACATTTTATTGTTATTTTTGCGTTCCCTCATTGGATAGCTAAGCCTTTCCTCTTTCAATTATATTTTTTGGAGAATATACTATAAAAGTAGATTGCTTAAGGTTGCTTTTACGGTAGAATTTTTAATTATTACTGCTCAGTTCTTTCGTTAATAAACCAAATAAATGTACGGATTTACTTTCTGTTCATTATACCTACATCGGTGTTTGTAATAAGCCTGATTACACAATCACAACAATATTTTGGTCCTTAAACGAGCTCTTAACACGAACTATTACGAAACTTAAGTGCTTTTAACGTAAACGAAATTTTAGGCACTCGATTGAGGAATGATGAATGTTATTATTATTTTTACTTTAAACTCTTGAGATACAAAACATTTGCACCGGGCTTGGTTTCTTTTGAGCCATCTTCTTTGACGTGAAAAAGTCTCACGTTCCGAATAAGACAACTAGCAGTAATTATCGATATTCAAATTTTCCCAACTTTATTAGCATGCTAAGTGCGACAATACGAACTAACACACTCAGACAAACTTCACTCTATATCACTAACGATACCTACATAAAACAACAGTATTATAAAAGCTCTCTTATCGAGTTTTCTTGTTGATAGTACACGTTACCAGTTGCTATGGCTTATTACTGAGTCATAACAAAACATTTTTTGCATTATCACTAGATTTTTCACAAGTAAATAAACCACTGCACAACTAATAAATATATGGCACAATATTATTAAAAACACTCCTGAAGTACACAATAACAATGCGCGCGCACCTGCGTAAACAACTTGTTGTATCCATGGCCGTTGTTGTACCCCATCATGTTACGACATGGTGGTAGGTGGTGGCCGCTCTGGACCACCAGGGGGATCGCGTCGTGGTCGGCCGTGGTGACCACACATGAGCGCGGCGGCCGGGACGGCGGCCACGGGCGAATAAACGCGAGTACACCCGAAAACAGCCGAGCACCCCCCCCCCCCCCCCTCCCTCCTCTCGGCGGGTGAATGAGCTGCGCGCGCACGGTTCCTTGTACCCGAGATAAGCGACAACTGGGTCATCATAAAGGAACGTTGGGTTGAGTTGACAGTTTACTTGAATGGGGACTCTTTGGTTTGTGAATTTGGAACGTTGGAGGTTTGTCAGCGAGTCCTTTTTGATATATATCACGTTGTTTGGTTATGTAGTCGTTCTGTAAAAACTGTTTTACAAAACACTTAAACCTTCAAAGTACACTAAGAAGTAATCACATCCTGATCTGATGACAATGGGACCAAACAGGAAGTGTACCCTTCCAAACAAAAAAATAATTTTCCAAATCGGCTAATAAAAGACGGAGTTATAAGGTAACAAAAATAAAAAAGCAACCGAATTGTGAACCTCCTCCTTTTCTTGAAGTCCGTGACACCGTAGCTGTGATTCTAAGCCCCAGCTACAGGGCAGGACTGCCGCCACGAGGCACTGCTGCGCCTCGGCGGCGTCGTCTCCGGGCGGGATCGGCCCTCTCCCGATCCCGCTCAGCAGCCTCCTTCTGGACCATTACGGTCTCGCAGAAGGAGGCTACGGCCCTCCACGCCGTATCCCCGCTCAGCATCGCCGACACGACTGCTGGCAGGGAGAGATTCCGACCGATCAAGTCGACCAGGATCCGCCGCTCGGGTTCCCACGCGGGGCACACCGCGAGCGTGTGCGATGCGGAGTCCTGGTCGCTCCCACAATGGAAGCAAGCCGCCGTCGCCTCACGTCCGATCTTACACAAATAATCACCGAAGCACCCATGCCCGGTGAGTATCTGTGTAAGTCTGTAGGTGAGTCGTCCACCTTGTCGCTGCATCCAGGCCTCGAAGACCGGCAGGACTGCTCCGACAACGCGTTTGCGCGCATGCCGCTCCTCACAGAGCCTTGCGCGCCACGTCGCGAATGCGATAAGTCGCTCCTGCCGTCTGATCGCCTCTTCTGGATCACCTCCACCACTCTGGCGGACGATGCGGATTCGGTCATAGACCCTCGCATCCATGTCCGCCAGAATATCCAGTGGCAGAAAGCGAGCCAGAATAGTTGCCGCCTCAAAGGATACGGTACGGTATCCCCGTACGATCCGTAGGGCCATCTTACGCTGGACGCTGTAGACTTTTGTTCGACAGCGTCGGATGGCCAACCTCTTCGCCCATACGGGCGCCCCGTAAAGGGCTACGGATCGTATGACCCCCGCATAGAGGCGGCGAACTTCCTCTCTCGGTCCCCCGAGATTGGGCAGCAGTCTGTGCATAGCACCCGCTACCCTCTCGATCCGGGGGACTAGGCGATCAAAATGCTCTTCGAAGCCCCAGCGACTGTCCAAGGTGAGGCCCAGGTACTTCATGTACCGCCCCACCCCGACATCTGACTCACCTACTCGGACACACGAGTCGGGTGGTTCCCTGCTTCTTGGCAGTTTGTGGAACCATAGCGCCTCGGTCTTGTGAGGCGCTATTTCCAGACCCAACTCATGGATTTTGGCAACGACGACTTCCACCCCAAGCTCGGCGAGCTGTTTGGTCCCCTCGAAGGTATCCCCACTGGCGACCACCAACGTGTCGTCTGCATAGCAGACGACATTTACGCCAGCGGGGAGATTAACACGCAGAACCGCATCGTACGCTAGGTTCCACAGCAACGGGCCCAACACCGACCCCTGTGGAACCCCACACGTGATCTCCCTCCGGATTCTCCTACCGTCTTGGTCCATGTACAAGATGTACCTGTCGCGCAAGTAATCCCTGACTATACCTTGCAGGTAGGAGGGCACCTGATGGTATGCCAGAGCCCCCCTGATTGCGTCCCAAGGCAGAGAGTTAAAGGCGTTGACGATATCGAGACTTATCGCCAACGCCACTCCACCCCGGGACACAGCCTGCTCCGACAGAGAGCGGACGCGCAAGACCGCGTCTACGGTCGAACGCCCCCGTCGGAAGCCGAACTGGCTATCAGCCAGGTCGGGACCAACGCACGACAGATGCCCGTTGAGACGAGCGGCAAGTATTCGTTCGAACAGCTTGCCCACCTCGTTCAACAGGCATATGGGACGGTACGCAGAGGGAGAATCTGCGGATCTGCCTTCCTTCTTCAAGAGGACCAAACTTGCCTCCTTCCAGGCCGTGGGGAACTTGGCATAACGGAGGCAGCTGTTGAACAACTGCCTCAGCCTGTCCCCCAGGGCAGCCAGACTCAACACCCACACCCGACCCGGTACACCGTCGGGTCCTGGTGCTGTGTTTCGGGCTTTTAAGCGGCCAATAGCTCGATCTAGCTCCTGTACGGTCACCCCCATCTCGTCATTCCACTCCCACGACATCGGGGGGTGAACTGAGGGACTTGACCGCCCCGCCGGGAAAAGAGTAGTCACTACTCGACCCAGCAGGTTCGGATCTAGGGTCTCCGTTAGGGGAGGCACCCATGGCCTGAGTTTACCCAGGACCATCTTATATGGGCGCCCCCATGGATCCTCGTTGAGTCCCTCCAGGAGCTCATCCCAGCACCGTTTTTTGGCGTCTGAGATGGCGATCTGCATCGCAACTGTAGCCGCTCGATATGCCCTATAGAGACTGGCTGTCTCCTCGGCAGGAGTTCGCCTTCGTCTCCGGGCTCTAGTGTACAGGCGGCGGCTCCGCAAGCAAACCGCGCGAATTTGCGCGATCTCTGCCGACCACCAGTACACTGCCCGGTGCTTGGGGCGACTGGATCGCGGCATTGATGCATCGCATATTTGCGTCATCGTGCCGCGGAACCAGTCCGCTTCTCCTTCTGGATCGGACGTAATCTCTTCGGTGTTTTCTGGCCATGCTGCGACATTGGCGGCGGCTTTGAGCATGTCTCGATCTAGCCGCTTGAGACACCAACGTCGTGGAGGGCTGCCTTCATGGCGGCTGGTATTGGAGACGGGTCGGCGGAATGCCACATCCATGAGGATGTGGCGGTGGTCAGATAGAGTGACCACCTCTTCTGCAACTCGCCATCCCGACAGCATGCGCATGGCAGCAGGAGTCGCCCATGTAAGGTCCACGATTGACTCCCCCTGCCAACGCACGCATGTGCTCACGGACCCCCGATTAACTAAACGGAGGTCCAGACCAGCCGCCCACTCCTGTACGGTCTCTCCCCTCGGACTGTCTCTGGGGTTCCCCCATACCCTTGCGTGGGCATTAAAGTCCCCCAGAACAATCAATGAACGAGATGGGCATCTGCGGACGCAGTCAGCCACCTCATCCAGGTACTCCTCGTAGTCGGCGAGAGACCTATTGGGAGAGACGTAGCAGCCCACTATGGCCAGGGTACCCCATTGCACTGCAACGAAGCCCTGCCCTCTACTCAATAGAGCACAGGGTGGAGCACCCTCTCCACCCCCCCAGTATATGGCAACAGAGCCCAAGTCATCACCAAACCAGCGAGGATGGTCAGGGACGCTGTGAGGCTCTGCTACTACCGTCAGGGCAATCTGCCGCTCCACAATAGTCTGCATAAGCAGATGCTGAGCATTGCGGCAGTGGTTCAGATTGCCCTGGAGGATCTTATGTAGGGGCGGGAATGCTAAGCCTCGACGATCTCCATTTCCGGGCCAGAACCCGGTTCAGCGGAAGGTGCCGCGACCGTCTCATTGATAGGAGCCTGCTTACTCTTCTTCTTCTTGGGTGCGGGACACCTTCTTCCCAAGCGATGATCTGAGGGAAGACCCAGGTCAGAGCATAAGGGACACTTGAGTGATTTTGCGGTGCAGTCGCGGGCTCTGTGGCCCGCCTCACCACAGGCGTAGCAGCGATTGCTTCGGTCCACGCCTGTGCTGCACCTGCACCCTACGTGCCCTTTTTCGAGACACCGGAAGCAGTGTAAGGGCCTGGCTTCCAATGCCTCGACCCTCACTGTCCCCCAACCTACTTGGAAGCCCCTAGCAGCAGTCAGTCTCCTGACTACCGCCAAAGGGCAACGTACCCAGCAGGTACCCATCGTGGTGGGTGATCGTCGGACTTCGCCCACCTTAACGTCATCTACCACACACCCACCTGCTTCCGCAACTGCTGCTGCCACTTCTGGAGGAGTGATGGCATCATCGAGGTCCCGTAGTCTCATCTCGCCCGTCTTAACAGGACGGGCGATGCGCACACCGAGGTCTACGAGGACCTCCCTTAATTTTGCGGCCAAGGCGTCAGCCTTGGTGCCGCAATCAGGGCCATCCACCTCCATGAGAAAGCCCCCAGTAACCGATCGTTTCATGCGGACGCAAGGGATGCCAAGATCCTTGAGCTGAATCTTGGCTTTGGCATCCTTTGTCACTTGATCGTAGGTCACCGAGGAGCCCTCCGGTATTGTCACAGTGACAGCAGCGGTTGTTGGGACCCTGGGCAACTTTGCCTTGTGTTTGCTCCCTCCTGACTTGAGTGCAGGGGGAGGTGATCCGACAGCAGGTCCGCCCTGGGTATTTTTCTTTTTTGGCCGTTTGGCCATATCCGACCAGCTAGTGCTCATTTGGGTGGCAGCCAGCGGCTCTGGAGCCACCATGGGCTGGATGGGTGGCAGTTCCTCAACCGGCTTATGGGAAGGGTTGCCCTTCTTTCTGGCCATCTTCTTTTTTTTCCTCTTCTCTGGCTGCAGCTGTGACTGTGGCTGGGGTTGCGGCAGAGGTTGCGGCAGAGATTGCGGCAGTGGCTGTAGCTGCCTCCCCACAGGTGCTTGCTTACCCAGCGGGGGCCTGATGGCCCTATCAGGGAAGATTTCTGCTCGGAAGGCAGCCAGTCTAGAATCTACCACCGCCGCAATCCGTTCAAACAGCCGCTCTTCGTTTCCATCATGTGGAGACGCCAATTGTTTTGATGCCGATGGAGGCTTCGCTGCGACAGTAGCCGGAGTAGGTCGAGTGGCCAAATGGGCAGCGTGGTCACTGCACTCGTGCCAGCAACAGGCCTACGGAGAAGGTTTAGTTCCTCCGTTAGCCTGTCCATTTTATTGGCGAGGCTAGAGAGTTGAGAACGCAATTCTGCATTCTCTTTCTCCAGTCTAGCCACGTTGTCGTCGGTGATGGTTCTCCGAGCCAGTTCTGTTGTAGCAGCCTTAACAGTCCGCACAGCTACCCATATAGCACGGACGTATTCGCCTTTCAGGTTTCTGGATTTATCCGCAACCTTTTCCAAATTAAGAAGATGCTGCTCAATGCAGTCTCCAAGCTCGACACTTGCCTGCGACTGCATTTCTGGAGCCAGCAACTCCGGGGTCGGAAGATTTTTCTTGGCCCGAGTAGTTTTTGGTTGCACCGAGGGATCTAGAATGTCCTCGATGTCAACGTCTGTACCGTCTTCACCAGAATGTGAAGCCGCCGATATAGCCCTCACCTTAGGCCCACGTGCTTTGTCCGCATTTGTGGGCAGTGAAGATCGCTTGCGACCGCGAGACACTCCGTCTTTCGACATCTCCGATGATGCTACTGATGTGAGCGATATGACCGAGCCATCAGACTCACCCCCATCGCTCACATCAGGTAAGTTGGCAGGCGTTTTAGGACGCTTAAAACGCCCACACTTTCCACGTGCCGGGACCACTGGTCCCCCCGACACATCTTTCTTTCTGGCTCCCATTGGAGCGGGATCTTGGGTGGCGATATTATCGCCGAGCAGATCTTTGCCCCCCCCAGATACGGTGGGGCAGCCCGGGCTAGGCCCGGGGGTGGATTGTCCGGCTATACCGGTACCACCCTGGGGTAATTTTTTATTAGAGTCTGCCATGTCATGTTTTCCTTTTTTTATAGGGTGAGGTCCCTAAAACGAGCGCTCGGGACTGGACTCCCACCAGCCATTCATCCCATTGGCACGCTAGACCTTAGGATTGGGGTAATTTTTTATAGAGGTTTTCTTCCTCATGGCCTTGCATGGCCTCCGGTCCCGCCTGGGATTACGGGTGGTCCGACGTCGGCATGAGCCGAGTGCACCTGGCACATCGTCGCACAAGGGAGTGTTTTTAGAGAGGTTTCCTTCCTCTTGTCCGGCGTCGGCAAAAGCCGAGTGCACTAGGCAGACACACCGCACCTGTCACATCCTCTGTCCCCTCTCATACAAAGAGGGATACGAGGAGCAACCAAGACGCCACATAGGCCCGCCTCGCCCCATCACTGGGGTAATTTTCTCCCTTCTGGTTTTTGTCCGCGCCGGGTCTGTAGACCCGGTACCCCCCATATCTGGGGGGCGTTCCCCTATCCGCAACCCGGGGACGCGCCCGATGGGTGATCCAGAAACACCACACGGGCCTAATCAAGACCTAACCTGACTGTAGAACATTTATTGACAACCTATCTACTGTTACGGGTGCTGAGTGGCGACCAAGAAGTATAAAGCCCGTGGAGAGCGCGTGCGGAGATACCGCACTCGCCAAACTTATGATTTCTAACGCATATGTTAATTTTCGTTAATTCGATTGATAACAGACGGAGGATATTACAACAAACAATGAAATTCCAAAAAAGAATATAGGAGAAACGTACTCAAATCTTTATTAATTTCAAAATCCAGTAAATATTTATAAAAATTGCTTTTAAAATGATATTACCTCTTTCTTTTTCAAAATTGAACCCATAATCTCAGCATCGCAGACCATTCCTCTGTTACGTTTGCTGTTATTTCTAATACAAATAATAATCACAAAACTCAAACAAATTATAAATGACCACCAGTCTCCTTTGCGGCTGCCAATCAAATCGGTTCCCCCATAGCAATCGGTGAGTTGTGTTTGAAACAAAATCGTGTCGACGCGCACTCCACGGGCTTTATACTTCTTGGTGGCGACGAACATGCATACACAAACATTCACATTATAGCAGTAGGATAACAGGATTGTTAATAGCATGAATGACAGCTATTAACAATGAAAATTACCCAAACAGCTACGATTACACCGAACACAAAATACGGCGGTCTAATGAATCTAGTGACGTCATTCATTTCAGTATACAAACCATTCATAATTTCACGTAATGGATTTAAACACAGTATTTTTGGATTTGCTACTAACTGTACCCCGCGGCTTCACCCGCGTTTCCCGTAAGGCATACAGGTTAGCTTTCACTCTCCGACCCATACCTAATAATAGGGTATTTGACGACAGTTCAATCAGCAACTTTTAATTAAATGTCAAAAACTATAGTTTATATGGAGGTTTGTATGAAATACAAGCAGGTGACGTCACAATTTTACAGCGTCAACTGACCTACTCATAGTGGTTTAACTTGTAAAAAAATATCATTAAAAGCTTAAAATGTACAACGTATATGACGTTTCGGTGTATTTTTTGATGTCTTATACACTGAATAGTGTTTTACCATTTATTTTTCACTGTCAAATACCCTATTGTATAAACTCTATCTCTATGCAAATTCTATGGATAAACTAACAAACACACTTTGGTTGGTAGTACTGATTGGTAGTCTTGTTTAAATGCTTATAAGGATCATTCGATTTTCTTATGGGAGCTAGAACCTGAGCACGATAAGTTGAGACCTGAGCACGGCGACGTCACACACACGTTAGTAAGATACGGGCGCCATCGGGGAAGTACAGGAGAAGTGGGCGGGGGAGTGCTGTACCTCTACCATGAGTTTTCTACACTAACGTAATCTACACACGCTAGCGACTACGGTGAATATTTTCTATGACGAGCACCGCCTCTAGTGGATACTTTTGGAAGCATTTCATACAAAATGTTTCACCGTAGTTGCTAGCGACTGTAGATTACGTTAGTGTAGAAAACTCATGGTAGGGATACAGGTCTCAACTTATAGCGCAGGTGTAGTAAATTTATAAAAAGAAAATTAAAATTCTCATACGAAAATTCTAAAAATAAACAGTGCTACGAAATTAGTAGCACATTCGTAGCGATCGTAGAACCACTGCTACGTCGGTCGTAGACGCGCTACGGTGCGTGGGCTTTAAATCCAACTCCAAGTGGGATGCAATGTAAATCCTCAACTAACCTTTGATATATTAATAATATTATACACAATTATTTAATAATATAAGGATATATTTCTTGTAAAGGGAATATTTATGGAAATTAATTAACTAGGAATGTAACGAAGGTTTGAAGTTTCTAATAATATATATAATCGTCAAAAAGCAAGCATAAGTATTTATTTTAGTTTGTATTTCTATAGAATACAGATAGTTCCATCCAGAGTTGTTATTTTTGATAAGTTAGTAAACACGCACTGTATAGATTCAAATGTTTAAATATTACACAAATTATAATCAGAGGCGGATTATCCGTAAGGCAAACTAGGCACGTGCCTAGGGGCGTGTAGTTACAAGGGGCGCGCGAGCTCAGAATTTTTAAATAAATAAAGAAAATAACATATCGACGATTAAGAACTAAATGCTGATTTAGATTGTTTCACGCCAGTCTTCTGCAAGGATGTGGTACTTCCCCGATCGAGCCGGCCAGTTATGAGCTGCAGTGCAGCTGTGCTCTAACACTATTCGATTGTTTGTTTATAACGAATAAACTCAAAAACTACTAGACCGATTTCAAAAATTCTTTCACCTGTAGAAAGCTACGCTATTCCCACGGTAACGGGATCTACGCGGGTGAAATCGCGGGACGTTCTCTAGTGACATATTCCTAACACACCATCATCTGTCAACACACATATACAAGAGCAGAGAGGAATCATGAATATCGATGTTCGTTCTGTCGTCCCTCTTGATTTCTTCACAGTTATAGCGTCATATTTCATTCGCGCATTAGCGTAAGTACAAGGGTCCTGGTCTACTAAAGTCTAGGGTTTGATGATACAACGTCATCGTAGTGTAAAAAACTAGTTAAAATTTATAGTATTATGATTGCCATTTATGGCCGGTACAGGGGCGCCGATAAAGTGATTGCCTAGGGCGCTCTGGACCTTTAATCCGCCACTGATTATAATAGTATATATGTTGAAAGATTCTGCCTGCATAAAAACTCATAATTTAAGAGAAAATCGTTGATGAATTTCTAAGTATATACATATTTTTATCCTTGAGTATATATCACTAATTATATTATTTAATCACGCCGTATTTGCATTTTATTCAGTCTAAAACGCATGCATTCCTATGATGCACAGATCATACCTTCTAAAATAAACCAAACGGAAATATTTAATCAAACCAAATCCCTAACTATTCCTAACAACATTAAACCTAGAAACAATTACTCAAAATCCAACCTTATCACCCGGCAATAAGAGTACAATGAACCGCAGGATCATAACAAAGTAAGCATCAATGGAATTCAACCCTAACCCGTCGTGATAAGAGTCAGGACGCATCTAGTTTGTGGCGTGAAATAATTGACATGCGGTATTTTGTATTCGTTGAAAGTTGCAAGGCGGAATGAACCTTAGATAGGGTATGTTTAGGGTTGAAAGTGTTTGGTTTTATGGTACGCATGCGCGTGTAATGGATCGATGTGGGACGCCGCGCCGGCGACGTCGCTGACCTACTTGAGGCAGACATTCACACTAGGTGGCGCGCTCGCTCAACAGCTGTGCGACTTTTGCGTACATGTAAAAACACTTTATAATATGGAAGGGTTTATAAATTAATGCTTCAGAATATAGGTATTTTACAAGCTTTTATTTAACTTGTAATGTATGTATGTTTATTCGGGTGGAATCGTGCAATTCGAATTTCACCCACTTCCAGTGGTCGGATTGACTTGATATTTGGTACACATTAGTATATTAGATGACAATGCAATTACAATGTACAAAAAGTACAGTCACCAAACAATAAATGAGCTTGCGTTTGGCCCATAAGGAACTAACTGACGAAGCCTAAGATGGAGCATGCTTACCTAGAAGAAAACTATTCGCTTTGGAAGTCGCTAGATAGTAAGAGTCAGGAAACACAGACGTGATAAATTCAGCTACTATAGGTACGTTACCATTCCGATATCTAGGAGTTATTAAACGACATAAAAATGCTGATGGTGTTTTAAATGCAGTCTTTCAAAATCGCGATTGTTATTTTTTTTTATCGACAAGTAGTTGCCGGCCCAAGATTTAGCCTTAGCACCCTTACGCGAACAAAGTCCGCGATTTTATACAAATTGACTGCCTTATATGGAATGGACGTCTGTAAATAGATATCCTTAAAAATAATTAAATAGGATTTAAAAAAACTGTTTAAAATCCTTAGAAAAAGCGAAAGATTGTCCGACTGTCATTTTTGGCTACAGGTTTTGAATGAAACCTGTCATTTATACATGGCCTACATGTTCCCTTGAAAAAAATCATGCTGTAGATAGAGTAACAACTTGGACTAATAAGGGGCACGTTTTATCCTTGAAAGACACTCCTTCTGGAAAGCGAGTAAAATAGGGTAGAGCCACAAGTCGATAACGCAAGTGCCTCCATCCGTATGAATACCATGCGTGTCACTTATTTATATATATCTATGGTATAGAACCATATTATTTGCGAAAAAGTTAAAACCAGAGCTAATCCAGACAAATACAAAAACATCGCACCTCAAAACAGCGAACACATTATTTCCGGGTGCGACGTGAATTTCCACCGCACAGTCCATTACCGGTTAGTGGCGGGTCAACAGCCGCTGTTTACAAACACACGCAGCAATGAAAATGATAAACCGGCGGCATGTTTGTATCATTTGAAGAGAAGAGCTTCTGTTATTGATGTGCTATCGTCAGTTTAGGCATAGGATTTTGAACTCTATCTACTATAGATTAGATTACAATGTACTTTTAGATGTTATTATTGTCCCCCGCATTCTTGTGGTAAAAAGTAGCCTATGTCCATCGCTATACTATAGATACCATTCATACTTACATCTAGTTTAGGTGTCGTTTTGGTTATTTTTTTGCACGCTGCAAATGAATGTTATTATTTATGGTGCCGTACCCACAGCGAGCGGTCTAGAGTTCTGCGGTCAGAGTTCTGCGTCCCGCGTTCACTGTAATCAATGCGGCACTTTTGATGATTGCACACAGCGATTGCAGCGGTCGAGGGGAACGCACGTACAACGCTCACCGCAGAACCCTATACGCTATGGGATCGATGCCTCTCTGATGGATTCAGCTATTCAGGTCGGATGAAAATAACACTGTTGAATTAAATTTCTTAAAAACTATGCCCACAATCTCATGGTACCTATGTGATGACGAGGCCAAAGGTGATAAGCCCATAAAGTCAAACACAGTCCTGGCTGGAAGGTGCTTATTGACAGAAGAGTGGTATAAATCATCGTGATTTCCTTTTTCGAAAGATCGAGCATATTACCCAAGCCTTTGACATCACTACCACCTTACCTACATACCTTGATTACCTTTTTAAACATTTTATAAGTTAAAGAACGTCTAATTCTAATGGATAAGTGTTCTGCTTCTCTCTTACGGAAACCTAAAGAGGACCAAAGTTACGTGTTCAAGAGAGGTAGAGCATAGCGATTTTTTCGCTAAAAGACGGGCTCGACTGCGTATGGAGTTACTTACAGAACACCGCAGCCAAAAAACCGTGTGATTAAGGTTATCGGAGAGGGGAAAAAAATAAAACCGTGTAGACACAATGTCAAATTAATGCTTTTCAAAGCATGACGAATCGAGACTATATTAGTGCATTTGAAGACTCTTGACGAAGAAACTAGCGTAAGAAGACATGAGTTTTGTATATATTGATGGACATGAGTAAAAGAGAATATAAAAGCCAGCAATAGAACATAATAGAATATCTCAAACAACAAACCTTGTCATCACAACTCCTTGAAACTGAACACTGCGGATCTATTAAGTAGTCACTGAGAGCGATTTTATAAGAGGAGCGATTCTTAAATATTTTACAAGCTTTTATTTAGTTTTACCTGTATCTTACAACTTCTCAGTGTCCGATTGAGCTGAATTTTGGTATACATTCGTATATTGGATGACAATGCAAGTACAGACAACAAAAAAGTACAGCCACCATAAAAAGCTTGTATTAATTTTTTTTTTAACAAAAGCTTGTTTAACTAGTTATCTTTGGCCTATACTAATGTTACAAAGCTGAAGCACTGACCTAAAGGTTAGTGAGCTGATGATTGTTTATGTTTGAATACGCCAATCTCAAATATAACTAGAACGATACAAAAAAATACGTTAGATAGTCCCTTTATTGAGGTCAATTAAAGTCTATATAACATCTCATCACATTAAACGCGGGTCAAACCGCGAGGCATAGCTAGAAAGTGCAAGACATAAAGTACATATATTCTAATAGAGAACGAAATCATGAGATGACCGAAACATCGTGTTATACTCTTAGATAAAGAGATAAGAAATTATGCAAAAAACTGAAAGTTTTTGTGGACATTTATTACTCAATCATCCCCTAATGGCACAAAGGACTTTAACGAACAAAGAAACGAGTATCCTGGATATAAAATATATTATATTTTTTACTACCCTATTTGAAAGCGAATAAACGGCAGTGCAGAAACTTTATATTCCCGCTAACACTCTGACCGTAGACTTAAAATCACTGACTGGGCAAGGTTTTCTGAGCAGCTCGTCATCTGTCGAGAGTCTTATGATCTTTGGACACGATTCAAAATCGCTTGAGTGCTTTTGAAAATTGATAAATCCGCTTGAATGATTAAACTTAGCCATAGCACTTGTAGGGACAGGAAACAACGTTCTAAGGAGGCCGTCTCTAACTGTTGAAGTCATTTTCAACTATATTCGGAAACTAGTTGCGCCCCGCGGTTTCACCCGCGTACCCGAAGGATGTATTGCTTTCCGAGGGATATAAAGTACCCTATGTGTTAATCTAGAACATATTCTATCAGCGTGCCAAATTTCATCCAAATCTGTTCAGATGTTGAAGCGTGATTAAGGTACAAACATCCAAATTCACAAACTGACAAATATCCGAACTTTCGCATTTATAATATTAGTGAAATAGTGAAATGAAATAGTGAAAAGTGAGATAGTGTGATGAGATGAGATTTTGAATTTGCATTTAGAATTCTTTTGAATATCTACGCTTTAGCGACCGAACGAGCGAAGCTTTTTCGTTTCAGTTTGGACAAAAATCCATATTTTCGATCATTAAAAATATCATCATATCATATCAGCCCATGGATGTCCACTGCTGAACATAGGCCTGCCCCATTGCTTTCCACTTCGAACGGTTCTGGGCCGCTTGCATCCAGCGGCGCCCAGCGACTCTGACCAGGCCGTCGCTCCACCTGGTGGGAGGTTGTCCCGCTCGGCGCTTTCCAATAGGTGGTCGCCACTCGAGAACCTTTCTTCCCCAGCGGTTATCGGCTCTTCGAGCGATGTGGCTTGCCCATTGCCACTTCAGCTTAGTAACTCTACGAGCTATAAACATAACCTACACAATATTTCACGTTTAAAGAATCAGTAAGTTTTTATTATCAACTATATTTTACCTAACAAAAAACTAGTGGCTCTGTGAGCTCTGTCGACCGCGCGAGTCTCAATAATTATATGTATTTTTTTCGTCAATTCAAAAGTGGAAATCTTACAAAATGGCGGAGCCATCTACAGCTCACAGCGCCACATGGCACTAGTTTTATTTGTGAATAAGAAAAGATAGCGCTCGTGCTTGAGGCGCTCGTGGCGTAGCATGATTAGCAGTTCTTAATCGATCGGCAAAGTTAGGCTACCACCGTCGTGGTCGGTACCTGTATGGGTGACCACCTAGTGGTATTTAAAATCGAGCGTTTCCGTGCTTCGGAAGGCACGTAAAGCCGTTGGTCACTTAATTGTGATAGTCGTTAAGCTAGTTGGATGCATCCTAGTCGGCTTGAAAAATTCCAACAGTAGGTTGACCACTAGCCTACCTCCACCGATCCGCAGTGGGCACGCGTGGTGGAGTATTGCCCATTCCCTTTCACCCTCATTTGGGAAAGGTGGCCTATGCTCAGCAGTGGGACATTATAGGCTGATGATGAAGAAAAGATACCTCAGAATAAAACATAATACCGGGAAAATTGTATTATGTCGGCGAATATTTATCAGAACCCGACATCAGTGCAAATTGATATCTTAAAGTATATTCACATTACAATGCCCTCGTGAGATATAACAGGACGATGAAGTCATATCAGAAATATCTCTGGATTCTACGCGGCGTGACTCAGGCATCATTCATGAAAGCGGAATTTTACACGCACGTGGTCATCCGTCCTTTGATTATGGTTTTTTAAATTAGGGCGTTAAGGATTAAAATAGTTTTATTTTGTCATAGTAGATTACGGCATTGAACTAAGAACCACCGCAGTCTGCAATCTGCGGTTATGTTCGTACTGCGAGAAGTCTTGTGTTTCACCAATGATGTAAAATATGTATCCATTTAAATAACTAACCTTATGCATAGCATTATATGGTTCGTTATTTAAATGGATACATATTTTTGTAACTTCAAATGTAAACATATCTTTGACCTCGACTGTACACGACGATTGCATACAAAACTTTGAAGGATTGCACTCAGATGCAGCTGTTAGAATGCCGTTACCATGGCGACTGATTTTCATAAAGTTTCTCGACCAAGATCGGAGTGAGAAAAATAATCTTGATTATTTCACCACGTTTGTATCAGGCCATCGTAGGTTAAATTATTTTGATATTCTGTGAAATTTTTATTCAAATCACACTACTTATCTACTCTGAGATTATAATGAGCTGCAAGGCTACTATTGTTGTAAAATGAATTAGATTGAATAAATACTTTAAAAATATATATACGGAAAATGTATGCAATTAGGCTCTGCAATTTTGCTCAGATCTATCATGAATTATGTTACGATGCCCTTGCAAAATAGATGCTAAAACTGCAATGAATCAATTATTTAATGTACCTTGGGTCATGAAATAATAATGTATCTTTTTAATCTGGTGCAAGCGAAAACCAACTCTAAGGTAACGAACCTTTTCATTCCCCGACTTTACCTTGGATCAGGAAAGATAATATGACGTCATTTATACAAGATTGAGAAGGAAAGCTTCATGTTTGCCTGTAAACTATCAATGACAACACACCATTTCATTTGCCAAGGTATTATCGTCTTTAATGCAAAGCGTTACATACTATTTATGCGTGAGCTGAAACTTATGATAAATCGCCGTCGCTTCGTCTAGGAAATCCGTTCAAAATATCACTCGAACGATAATTGCATGGATTATTGTTATGACAATGTAAAGAGATTTGATTTTTGAATATATAATTGGGTTACAAAGAGTCACCGCGACAAAATAACCTAACAAAATTCCATATCAATTAAGAAATCCACTTACCCGCCTTCTTCCGAGCTTAGCTCTTCTCCTAAAATGATCCATCGTGTATTAGTAACAGCCTTCGTCATAAAATACACATGTCAATTATAATTTGAACACTTATACACTAAATTTACTACACTAATAGTACATTATACTGTTTTGTGATTGTAAAATTTGCGATCGCATGTAACGCGCGGGTGGACGGGACCGCTGCGCGCTAAAAATACTAAACACATACCGCGATACGGATCCATCTCACCTATACCGGCATTTATTATAACACACGCGTCCATTACTCGTTATGTACTGCCGAAAGATTCTCCAGCGCAAAGTGAATCATCGTTAGAAATCTTTTATACTTCCCCTGGATAATTCCATGATGCACTCGAATCAAAATGAGTGTTCTGGTTTCATTCAGCAAATGATATAATGTGAATCTGTGGCATGTGTGTCTGAGTTTTGTATACTATACTTTTTTTTAGCTTTTTATGTTAAGATTTGGAAAGTCTTAGTATGGGTACCTCTTATACTAATGAAAGTTTTTCCTCCACTATCCTCGATAAATCGCAATAAAAAGGATTGATATTGTGGTGCGTCCACGCTACGCAAACCGACCACGAGCACACGTGTCGCAAAGATTTGCATAGCGTGGACGGACTCGCGAGCCTCGAACGAGCGTTCGGCACGCACTCGACTGCGCTCCGCCTATAGTCAGTTTTTTGACGAACACAGGAATTCGCATCACGCTCGTGACAGTAGGCTCGTTGTATATCCACACTTGAATTCGCGAGGGATGAACGAATAGAGGCTCGGCTCGTGCTCGGTTCGCATAGCGTGGATGCACCGTAAGATCTGTTTATTTTGGAAATTTTATGCTACAACTCGGTGGCTCGAGGATAGGATTCCTAATACACACGAAAAAAAAATAACTCCAGCCAGGAACTGTTATTCAAATGATTACAATTCAAAGAAGAGAGTAGTTTAAGAGAGGTAATGCGTAGCGTTTATTCGCTCAAAGAGCAGCTCGACTGGGGAAGTACCTCCACCGTACAGAATACCGCAGACAAATAACTTTATGTTGTTCCTGCGTGTGTATTGCCAGAGCTCATTGGAGAGGAGGGAAATGTCAGTAAGTTGCAAGCATTCATATTGCAACTGTAACCGCTTACCATTAGGCGGCCCGTATGAATATTTACCTATTTCGTCGTATACAAAAAAACAAAATAATTTCTTCAAGTAGACACAGGAAATTAAGAATATCAATATTGACCTAGATTAAGGAAAAACAAACAAGCATACAGCCTGCTTGATGGTAAGCGGTTATCGTAGCCTATAAACGCTTGCAATACCAGGAGAATCAACAGACAGCATTCTTGAAATTTTAAGTAGTTTCAATTAATTCCTTAAAGAAGCAATGAATGTCACTTGAAGCGATATTTCCATATATCAAAGACAATTTTCCCATTGCCAGAAATCATTTCAACAACATTATTTATGCACTAATAACCAGTCTTATCACAAAACAATAAGGTACATATTGTTAAAACTAGATGCTATAGATAGGTTGGTGATAATGAAAGATTTGTGAAGCCAATATTTCCGCCTAGCTCGACATTGATATGTCTGGCAACTTGTATTGTTTTATAATTTCAATGTGATATGACATGAGTGAGGATTCAGTTAGGTTTTCTAATCATAATCATAAAATATGTAAGTAGTGCGACTAGCTACTGTTACCCGTGTGATCTGATATATCAGCCTATAATGTCCCACTGCTGAGCACAAGACCTCCTTTCACAAATGAGGGTGAAAAGGAATGGGCAGATACTCCACCACTCATGCCAACTGTGGATCGCTGGCGGTAGGCCAGTGGTCAACCTACTGTTGGAGTTTTTAAGCTGCCTAGGAGACCTGCAACTAGCTACGACATCGAAAATTGTCATCGATACTAGACGATCAATCTTTCTCTGATCTGACAAAGCTTTTTTACAATTAGAAAATCTCAAATTTCGTTCTACAATTTAAAAAAAATTACCTAACCTCGATAATTCAAAATACAAATAAAATATAACACTTATTATTTTGGCATCAGTATGATTAACAATTGAATTAACTGTAACGTTCATAAGTGCATTAACAGCGCCTTAACTGATTGATTTTTATGAAGAAGACTTATAAAATCTCTGATGTTTTTGGTAAATAAAAGAAGGCTAAACAGATAGACGTTTGGTTGGTAGAGCATATCAAAACTTTTCATATTCAGCGCCATCTATGTTAGATATCATACAACATAATCAAGTTCAACATGGTTGTATGTAAGAAAAGCTTTCTGGTTCTTATCTTTGTCATTTACCGCTTCTCCGGACAGGTGGCGATAGAGTCGACATTAGTTTAAGTTACATAATAATTTTACAGATGGCGCTAGGAATACAAAAATGTTTTTTTAATATATTAATTTTGTTGGAGTTAAGTTGTGTTTTGAATGTCGATTTATTAATATCTTATTTATACAAATTGTTTAGAACAAAAAAGTAATTTTATTATCTTATTTATACATTTTTTTTGGTATAAAAAAGTAATTGTTTTTCTTAAAATTCATCGTGAATTCAATGAACAAAATGAGATATCACTAAACGAAATAGTTATTATTTTTTATGTGGCATCGTGCCAGTAAACAAACTATCTGGAATGAAGTATGTGTATTGGACGAAATCATTACATAGTTACGTTATTTGCGTAACAAACAAACGTCAAATAAAATAATAACTATGTCGCAGGGACAAAACAAAATAGAGCTTTTTTGTTAAAACGCTGGCGTGGCGCCCAATTAATGTTCAATGCTGAAGTAAAGGATTACCTTGTTGAAAGATTCGTACAATATTTACGTAGGATTGAACAAAATAACGTCTATGTACCAACTATTCATACAAATTACTTATAATTTACAAACTTTCTGCATGCGCATGACATTAGAAGGAGGGTAGTTACACTATGGGAGAGATCTACAAGATTTAATTACATTTTAAATTACGTTTACGTATTTTGAAGTATTTACTTCACATTAAAAAATAATGTGACATGAAAGAAAATTACTTTAGTTGATGACAACTTACTTTAGTTGTTTAGGTAGAGCATAGCGTTTATTCGCTCAAAGAGCAGCTCGACTGGGGAAGTACCTCCACCTTACAGAATACCGCAGTCAAATAACTTTATGTTGTGTTCCTACGCGTGAATAAGGTCGCCAGAGCTCATTTGAGAGATGGAAGGGTCGGTAACGCGTGAGTGATGCCTCATGCGTTACAAGTGTCCATATGGCGCTAACCGCTTACCATCAGATGGGTCGTATGCTTGTTTACCGACTTCGTCGTAAGAATAAAAATAGATAAGCCGACTGCCTAAAGTATCTAGTCTCTTTTTTGTTTTTAATAAGCCTCTTTAAAATGGGAGTAAGACTGCCAATGTTTCACCGCCAGAGGCGCCACTAACACAATGTGTTATTACTTGAAATTTTTAAATAGTTGACATTCTGAACTATCACAGTGTGTTTTGTATTCTGTTAGCAAAAAATACACCAACAGGTATATTTGTACCATACAATTGCCACACACATTCATGACGTCATGTGTTGGAAGACACCGTCGGTACAGCTTCAGAACTTAAACAAAATCTAGACCACCGAGCATTGAAAAAACATCTCACCTCAATCCTTGAGAATCCTTGCTCAACAGATACTATAATATTCAGGTGACATTTAATAATATGCATTGTCGTATCATTTAGTACTGTGGTATATGCAATATGCACTGGGTTATGCAATATGCGCAATTCACGAGGCACGAGTCATTGTTTTCATCTCTATACATAGGCGCGCGAGATATTGCTGTGATCTAGACCAGTGTTTTTCAATCTGTGGGTCGCGCCTAGCGGGGTCACGAAACCTTAGTCGGGGGGTCACCGGCAGAAGGAAAAAGGCAAGGTAGACTTCGCGCAAGCGGGCGTCCAACTTACCTCTTACTTAGTTGCCTCTCGCGGCTTCTTGCAGACATATAAGTAAAGGTATCAAAATAAAGAAAATCATCATCGTAACCTTTTAATTTATAAATTCTTTGTCTGTCTGACAAGGGGGTCGCCAGAATTTTTCAACTTGTAAGGGGGTCGCGAAATCAATAAGATTGAAAAACACTGATCTAGACGATAAAATACAGCAACCTTTATTTGACTTCCACTGCCAATTTAAAAGTGCTAATCGAAATAGGTCCCTCAAATCTAAATAGTTGCACATTGGAGTTCATTCACAAGTACACACGGCGAGACAAGTCATTCCTTTTGCTGTATATAATTATTAACGTTCTGAAATAGAAGTGTGGACATGTCGTTCACCTCTCGGCGACATATTTGGTAAACCGTTCTAACTTGGGAGTTGGGACGCTATACATAACACTTATCTGCTTTGATATGTCCCTGCTGTTCGGTTAGATATTATTATATATCTATGATATTTGCTGGGCATTGACCTTCCTTCATTACTTTAGAAACGGGTAATATTGAAAAGTCACACCTGCTGGTCTGACAACTACACATGATGGCCAAAAAGGCTACTAGAATTAATTTCAATTCACAGCAGATACTATGTAAAATTGTATATCCAATATTTAAAATCGAGTTCAAAAAGTATTGGTATAAAAGTTAGTCTTTTTGAAACTGTTGCCTTTTTTTTAATGCTCTACAATTTCAAAACAATATAACCCAAAGCCAATAATAATACAATTCAATTCACAGCAGATACTATGTAAATCCAATATGGAAAATCGAGTTCAAAAAGTCAATTGGTAAAAAGCCAGTCTTTTTGAAACTATTGCCTTTTTTATGCTCTACAATTTTAAAACAATATGCGAGTAAATAATAATACATTTAATTAGTTAATTAAACGATTCGGATTTGAAGATCTATTTATAGGATCTGCTGATTTAGAAAAATGAAGTCAATTGCTCGAGTTGTATTTTTAATCTTATTTTAAGCGAGTTGGAGCATAGCGTTTATTCGCTCAAAGAGCAGCTCGACTAGGGAAGTACCTCCACCTTACAGAATACCGCAGCCAAATAACTTTATGTTGTGTTCTTGCGCGTGAGTAAGGTCGCCAGAGTTCATTGGGGAGGGGTGAGTGATAAAAAAAAAATATCCTGGGACCTTCCTCACACACGGTCATCTGATCCCAAACTAAGCAAAGCTTGTACTATGGAAACCAGATAACTGATATAATACATATACTACTTTTTGTTTGTAAATACGTACTGAATATACATAATTACACCCAGACTCAGGACATACAGACATGTTTATGCACACAAATAACATGTCCTGTGTGGGAATCGAACCCACGGTCAGCGGCGCGTAAGGTGAACCTTAACCAACTGCGCCAACTGGCCCGTGTTGCTTCATGTGTTGCAAGCGTCGCAATATATGCTGACTTAATTGTATTTTTTTTTAATTACAACAGTCTCTTTTAACATTCAGGATGTTGGTCTACCTGATTATACGGTCATCGTCGTCTAAGGATAGTAATTAAATTCACAACTTACGTCTACATGATGTCAATGGCGATAATAGCTCAGTGGCAGTGACGTCGGGCGTCGAGACGAAGGTCCCGGGTTGGAATCCTACATTGAGCTTGAGCGGTGAAGGAAAACATCGTGAGGAAATAAGCACGGTGGTACTTTATAGTATCCCCTGGCTGGCTACCACCCTCATATATAAAATCTGTCTCTAAACACGGTATGTTACGACAACAATATGTTCCGACAACTACGCTTGAGTGTCCAGTCCCCTTTTAGGCTTTGTGTGCTCATCTTTGGTCTCATCATCACCTACAATAATGAGATTGTAGTCAAACAATACAAAATAAGTGTATCCATAATAAACTAAGTAAAAATAGTAAAAAATAATAATCGTCACTCGATTCCCATAGTTTCAGTGTACAAGTACTGTTTCACGTGCAGGGCGGGTGCCGCCCAGTGCGTGGGCGGAATCCGTGGGCGGCAAATAATCGCGTATCTATCTACCAAACTTTTATCACCCACCGGCCACTTTAGTTATATTTATCTATTGTTAATTGAATTTAACATTAATATAATGTTCAGATAACTTTACTGTATCATTTTTTTGATAATCTGAGTTTCAGTAAAAATTTCATGCTTTTTTAATGATATTTTATCGATTTGATGCCCAATACATTGATTAGTATAATTAATAATTGGAGACAGTTTAAAGTGTCTTCCAATCAATGTCAAAGCCATTTATTCAATTTATGCCCAGAAGGGCACTTATGAAGGTCACATTTACTGATGTTACCACCGGTTCGGAACTCGGCCGTCAACTGACAAGAATCCAGATATCGAGATTATATAAAATGATAAACTTTTTTACGTTGATTACATTTAATTAATGTGGCTATCACAATAGATATAATCTGGTCGCAGTGATACAAGCTCTGGTAAGACTTAAAACAGCCACATAACCCAATTAATAAAAAAAATTATAAATGATATAAATTAAATATTATATAGGTAAGTCCAACTTCGACAAAGAGGTCAATCGAAGAATCTAACTCGGCTGGGCAGCGTTCGGGAAGCTACGGCATATCTTGACATCCAAAATACCTCAGAGTCTGAAGACAAAGGTCTTTAATCAGTGCGTGTTACCAGTGATGACATACGGGACAGAGACGTGGTCTTTTACTGCTGGCCACATAAATAAGCTCAGAGTCACTCAGCGAGCTATGGAACGAGCTATGCTCAGAATTTCTCTACGTGACAGGGTCCGCAATGAGGACATTCGTAGGAGAACGAAAACGACGGACATAGCGCGTAGAGATAGTAAACTGAAGAGGCAATGGGCGGGCCACATCGCTCGAAGAGCCGATAACCGCTGGGGAAGAAAGGTCCTCTCATGGCGACCACGTACTGGTGCGCGCCGAGCGGGACGCCTTCCCACCAGGTGGACCGATGACCTGGTCAGAGTCGCTGGGCGCCGCTGGATGCAAGCGGCCCAAAACCGTTCGAAGTGGAAGTCAATGGGGGAGGCCTATGTTCAGTAGTGGACATCCATAGGCTATGATAGGCGAGGATATGATGAAGATGATTAAATATTAATTGTGCACTATTAGTGCTTGGCGACAGAACCTCACCACCGCGCAATATTAGATGAACCCAACACGTTAGACACACAGATTTTTATAATGATAAAAACTTAACCGCCCATCAACCGATGCGTATAGCTTGAAATTAAAGGAAAACCAGCTCTGAGAGATACCACTCGCTACATTTAAGTATGGTGCAAAGATTCGCGATAATTCACGATAAACTCATATAATTTCTATATAGCAAGTGCGTCAGTGATCTCGTATCCCTTCGGAGGGGACGCCGGGCTATTCTCGTCCGCAATAACACAGTACCGACGGTATTTTTATTAGACACTCCCGTTTTATTTCAGTTACAATTTGACAAAATAAAAATAAGAAGGGCCGCCTCCGCCTAATGTAATGCGACACTCACGAACTCATACATCGAACGCTTTACAAACAACTCAACAGTTTGAGCGAGTGAGAAACAAGCAATGGATATGCCATTCAGTTTAAAATCTGTCGGCCCTTTAATGAGAGTGCGTTCACCTCGAAGTGGTTGTATGTTTGTATGAATGCGTTTTTGGAAATAGAAACGGGCGACGTTTCCGTATTTCGGATTTTTCTTTCAGTTGCCATCTATATGAACATTGGAGTGTTCTATTTTAGAATGTTTAGAATGAGATTGTTATGGATATGTAGTGAAGACATGCTAATATCTATTGATGTCGTAATTTACATGCATCTTTGGAAAGAGCGGCGTATAGTTGGTATAGAGCGATTATTTAAAAAATAAATATCGTAAAAAAGTCTAAAGCTTTTCTAAGTCCTCATCATAAAGGTAAGTGTCCTAAGGGTGGTTTAAATTACCAAAACTAAAGGTAGAACACCAACATAGCGTTTTTATACCAAATAAATCACTTAAATAATAAAACTTCTACAAATCGTCCCCACATTAACGAAACAATGAACGAAATTTTCGACACAAAATAACTATAAAAAAAATCTAGAACTCCATGAAACAACTGCGGCGTCGCTTCAGTACTTAACGAGCGATACAATCGTGCCTCCCAAGACATAAACACGCTCCAACTTCCCTCCAACTCATATAAATTTAACACCTGTCCTCCTGTCAAAACTAACCTTTATTATCAAAGAACTGGTACCAAAAAACGTTAAATAACTCCCGTTTATCGCATCGCCCGTTATACATTACCACTTTGTCTAATAACCACGTTTATTGTTCGAGGATACAGCAAGCTATGGTTGAGGTATTTATTCGTTGTGGTGATGTCGAGCCTTCGCGTGAAAAGAGGTGCACGCAATAGTGTAGACTTTATTTCTGCCGAATAATTGCCAGTCATCAAAATTTCCGAATGTTTTCGGCGCTGTTACGATTATGTACTGTGTAATGTGTCTATTTCGACTTGATTGGCTGATAATTTCACTGAATTACGTTTTGTGACTGGTAACAGTTGTGCTTAATTTTATATGATTGTATTTTTTTATTGTATTACCAATTTAAACACGTTTCAGTTGGATGATCAGAAATTGGTGATTTATTTAATTTATCGAAAATAGTAAAAAAGCCTAAGGTTCCCGATATTTTTTGATTGTGAAAGTTGATGTTTCGTTCCATTTCAGGCGGGGGAGATGGTTTGGCACGTATTAAATTTTTGGTTTATCCTCGATGCAGTGACTCCATTGTTTCGCTTCCTAGAGTCCCGCAACATGACCGCTTTCTAAATTCCCGTTATGCTTACACCTTTGTTCTCCTTACTCTGAGTTTATTACCTCAAGCGCGGGCGAAGAAATAGACCGAGATTAGGGAATGCAAACCGGTTTCACCGAAAATCGAAATAACATAACACCAAAACCGGTTTTTCGATTTTTTTCGGTTTTTCTTTCAATGTTTGGTAAAACTTAAAAAGCAAGATTAGCCGCCGTTTTGTTAGCTGAGTGCAATGCAGTGAGTATTTTTGTGATGAACTGAAGTGTGTTGATGTGTAGTGTGTTGAGCTGGTAAGAAAATAACTTAAAATAATGATTGTTTTTATGATAGATATAAAATATGTTAAACTTTTTTTTACAATACTAAGGCAGCAAACAAGCGTACGGCCCGCCTGATGATAACCAGTTACCGTAGCCTATGGACGCTTGCAACTTAACGGTTATCACTCGCACGTTAACAACCCTCAACCTTTTTGAAGCGGGGAGCTCATTCCACAGCCTGAATGTCCACTTTGTGGAATGTGGAAGCTTTTTTGAAACCGCACAGTACGAGAACATTTTGGTTCCAATGTGTGAGGATGGACTCCCCATCGGTGACTACGATGGAACAAGGTAACTGGGCATCAGGTCAAACAATTCTTCGGAACACTGTCCGATGGAAAAGCGGTAGAACACACAGAAGAAGGCAGTCTCTCCTCAGACAGGGGCTTTAAAACACTTGTGAGCTCGGGATAGTCGACAATTCTAACGGCACGTTGCTGAACTGAGTCTTAATACCCAAGCTGGTATCCACGTGCCCACAGAAGATAGCATTACTCTTTTTGGGCCGGTCTTGCGACTTATATAGCAGTCTTTGTCTCGATAAGAAGTACTGTTTCGCTCTATTAATCACACCGAGTTTTTTGGAGACCTTGTATAGGACTTTGGAACAGAGCGTCTCTACAAATATTATCGAGAAGGATCCCAATGCTTTTCGTGATGTTAAGGGACATGTTCTAGAAATGAGGAGCCACAGCAAATGGACTGTTCTCAACGGTGAATGCCCGGCTTCTTCAACGGCGTGCGTACGTGTGACTTAGTGGGGTTGCAATGGACTAGGTTTAGTCGACCCCTGTAAGATCGGACGTGAGGCGACGGCGGTCTGCTTCCACTGCGGTGGGAGCGACCAGGATTCCGCATCGCACACGCTTGCAGTGTGCCCTGCGTGGGAACCTGAGCGGCGGATCCTGGTCGGCTTGATCGGGCGGAATCTCTCCCTGCCAGCAGTCGTGTCGGCGATGCTGAGCGGGGATACAGCGTGGAGGGCCGTAGCCTCCTTCTGTGAGACCGTAATGGTCCATAAGGAGGCTGCTGAGCGGGATCGGGAGACGGCCGATTCCGCTCCGACAGCGCCGCCGAGGCGCAGACGTGCCTCGTGGCGGCCCTCCTGCCCTGTAGGTGGGGCTTAGAATAACAGCTACGGTGTCCCCCTGCCTGTCGTAAAAGGCGACTAAACGGGGCTTTTGGGGTCGTGGGCAATCAGGGCGGGGGCTCTGTGCGCCCAGAAGCGACCCCAAGGAGGACGATGGGTCGATGTGGTCACGACTCATCGTGCGATAGCACAGCGAGGGTGCTGGGGGGAGGTCAACACTTCCCCCGGAACGAGCTATCTTAGCGCCGCGCGTGGAGGGGTGAGCAGGTACGCGTTCAACACGAGAGCCCGCCCCCCTCTATAGCGCAGATGGCGACCACCGTGGGGTTTTAGCCGGTATAAGTCCGGCATAGCCTGGCCGCTTCCCACGGGGCGGTCGGGTATCATAAGAGGATTTCCCCACGAAAAAAAAAAAAAAAAAAAGATTTAGTCGACCCCAATCGGAGTCACTAGTTTGTGTACTCTCGATTTAAGACAAGTCCTTCACGCTTTTTCTCCAATATAGAACGAGGAATATTTGCACGGTTCGTGTAATAAGCGTCCCCTGTAATTTAATCTGCATAGCAATGAATGCTTGCAATAGACAGTATATCATTAATATTCTGGAGGATCAGTGTTGGGGATAATTCAGAGCCTTGCGGGACATAAGCAGCATTAATGTCATTCTATCGGAGCAACTACTGTCAACGAAGGCTCTTATGTATCTGCCAGACAGCAAGCTGACTGATTGGTTATTTTTTACCCGTCTGCACGACAACAAAGACTGCGTAATTTTTTTTTTATCTGTGGAAAACATTCGTATAATAAAACCATATCACGTTTTTGTGTACACGCAAGTTGCTGTGCCGCTACAATATGCCATGTTCATAATATTACGTGTGAAATTACTTGGGAACAGGACAGGTGATGATATCTTTGATGTTTCTTTTATACCCACTTCATTAACTCTATATAATAATAATAATTCCTCAGTTTGCGATTTTTAAATCTTAGGCACGGTTATTATCTATAATTCGAGCTATAGAAATAACGTGAAAAAAAAACGAGCGAACATTTAAGAAAACCGGTTTTAAAACCGGTTAACCGGTTTTTTCGTCTCATAACCGAAATAAAAACCGGTTTTCATTTTGCCACGGTTTTTTCATTCCCTAACCGAGATCCCAGTGCCGCCAGACATTACTTATTTACAGTCCATAGAATAATGGCTGGATGTTACAATTATTCTAGGGATCAAAAATGCCAATTATCGTCTTATTTGCATTATAATAATGCCTTTGCGCAAATATTCAAGCGACATTTTAATTGTGTTTAGGGGATTTTTGGCTACTACGATTGGTCTGGCTACTTGTAAAAAGTATTGAAATACTTCCCTGAGTAACATATATAAAAATCAGTAGGTACTTAGAATTTAAGAAAAGTACGTAATCTAGGTACATAACATACCTGTCACGGCCGACGGGACAAATTAGCAAGTATTCATACGTTTGAAGTACGTACTAATACTACTCAATTCTGTACATTTTATCCGTCAGAAAATAAGGAAGGTTTGGCGGCACTGGGATCTCCTAAAAACAGAACATTTGTTTCCGTGCCCTTTTGTTTTGTGTGATCATAAAATGTGTTGGACACTACCCCACGCCGACGGTGTGCGCGTCCACCCTCAGTACATCAGTTGCTCGTAATTCGTCATCGGGATCACTCGCTGCCTCACCGAACCGCAACGCACCGCTTCAGATCTTGAAGCCTCGCGCTCGCCGCCGCCGCTCCACCTACCGCTCTCATTGTTCCCGCATACCGCATCAAATCCACGTAAAGGAGCCCTAGCCCACAGTACGCCACCACCAACGATCGTGGAGTTAACAAACGCCGCGGATTAGCAACTCTTATAAGAAAAAACCACAGACTAATCGTCGATAATGCAAACAGGAGCAAAGAAACAAACATCACCACCTCAATACACCAAATGGTATATCATCTCGGCGCACATACCCAACGATACCTCCATGGCAGTGAAGACATTCATAGAACTAGCCAGACTCATAAAACAACAGCTAAAAATTCCACGCTGGTCATCCTCGGGGACTTCAATACCCACATTGGAATAGAGGGAGCCAAAGACCTACGCCACAGCAAACAGATATCACACAATCTATACCACTCAACTTCGAACACGAAAGGAGAAATACTAACAGATTTTATAAGAAAGGAGAAACTAAAACTGGATGTATCCTCCGGTCGTGTAAGCTGCAAGAAGACCTGGCAAGTTGGAAATAAGTCATCTCAACTCGATCACATACTGTCCACTATAACTCCATACTTTTACACCTTTATGAAAGGGGAATTTCTAATAATAATATCGGACCATAAACTAGTATGGGGAGAAATCAAGCCGATAAGAATCCAACCCGCATTAACCCAAAAGGACAAAACCAGTAAACAAGATAACCCATTCAACTACAAACAACTAGATTATACTCGTTTGGAAGGAACAGCAAGAGCACTATACCAAACCAAAGTATTGGAGATGCTCTCTTCCAAAAAACAACGGTATACCTTCGGATGTATACCCTGGGAGGATCTGCTACACACCATAAAACAGTCCGCGAAAGAAACCCTCTCAATCACAACCCCGGGGCGGTCCAAGGAAAATCGGCTAGCTGTAGCCTACAATTTATATTTTTGATGCATTTTATATTAAATCGTAAAGCTGAGTTTTTTTTTTAATTGTGATTGTTTATTTTTGACCACAATCTCACTATGGTAAGAGATGATGGTCTAAAGCAGTAATCATATAAAGCCTTGGAATCTGGCTCTAAAGTGCAACCAAGACGGACGGAACAAAGTACCCTACCACCGTGCTATGGTTTCCTCACGTAGTTTTCCTTCACCGAAAGCTCAAGCTCACCGTAGGATTCAAGCCTATGCACTTTGCATGTTCCATGTACCTCCGAAAGCATTTAAACTAAAACAAAACAACAAACAATAACGTTACCACAATATTCTGTCATGTGTAATCCCATAATTAATTTTAAGTTTATTTTCCGACAGTTGGCACAGTTTTCTCCGACAATGTTGTGGTTTTATGGGATGTTTAAATCACATCTATTGACTTCAGCTACAATACGCTGCACCCCGGTTCTAATTTTGACCCGGAATAAAAAATAGGCAATAATTTTAATAAACAAAGTTAATAAAGATACATGTTTATGGGCTTGGTCGACATAACCTGTACACCGTGATTTTTTATTCGTCTTAGAAACGCAGCCCACATAATGTACCCAATAACTAGGTACTAATCATACAGTAAAAAAAAAATGTTTTTGATCATTTGTATAATTAAAAAAAATATTAAAATTTATTAGATATATGACAAATCGTGTTAATAAATTAAAATTAACGTATATAATGGTAGAAAATACCAACCCAAAGCACGAGTCGAGTACACTGCGCTCGTAACAGGGTGTTTAAAACTACGTCATGCGTCATAATGAATAATATTTGTTTTTTTTTTTAATTATATAGATATAAAAAATAAAAAAAAAATGTACCTAGTCATTGGGTACATTATGTGAGTGTGAGCTGCGTTTCTAAGACGAATAAAAAGTCACGGTGTATAGCCTACTATATATTTTTACACATTTGGCCCCATAATAACAAAACTATACTTTCACTTTGTGAAACAACTAACTTGACCACAAAAGGGGAAAGAAATAGAAGCCGAGTTGTTTCAAAGCAATGATAATATAATAATATGGGCGCAATATTTTCAATTCCAAACGGCAACCCCAAGTTAGCAAAAGGTGAGACCGGTATCTATTTCACACAATCCCACAATTTCGTACATCAAACTTGTGCGAGTAAGTACCCAACGCACGCACTTTTCATGTAGACGCGTTTATACCGTTCAAGTTACTTGCTTGCGAGTACGCCTGAAGAACGCAAGTAGAGGTTGAGCTAGTTGGTATCTAGTTGTAATTTTGAGCTGATACTTTCGGCTCCTATAGAAATACGGTTAGAAAAAGGTGTTATGAACTAGCTAAGGAAAGCTTTTGATATCAAATCAAGACTAGATTAGACTAGAGTGTGTAGCTGATAAGCTCTTAAGAGCCCTCTTAGAGGCTGCACTTATGTGGTTTGTTCATTTAATGTGCAGAGAGGGGTAATACATCACTAAAAACGCTACACTTGAAAGCTGACGGCGCAGTGAGGTGCGAATATCAGTTAACCGCAACAAGGATATCCAGCTTAGATAAGGATACGTCTTCTGCTCTACAGCAAGTAGCTCGGTAATTAATCGTCACGATAAGCAAGTAGCTCACCCACTCAAAGGCAGCACAGTGCGTAAGACACGCCGGTAGCAAGTTCAGCAATTAAGGGTGTGCACGCGAGGTGCCGACATCGCTGCCTGACCCCACGTGCCGGCGGGCGGCGCCGCTGTGCAGCCCGAGTGTCGGAGTCATTGTGGGGATTTTACATTACTCTTTATGGGAACTTTGCCACTACTTCGTACAACTTAGACATTATTATTTATTGCCTTCTCGCCCTTTGGTTTTGAGTAAGTCATCGGCTTAGTGTAATTGGCGGTTGATGGTGTTGCATTGACTTTTTTTTAATAATACGATCTTTGCGAGCAATGCAATCCAAAGAGGCTTGAACCGCCAGATGCTAATTGATTAAGAGGAAAGGATGGCTGCAAGAAATTAGAAAAATAGGTATTTAACAAATCTATTGCTGTCGCGCTGTTGCTGGGATATAAATGTATGAGGGACGATACAGACAACTGCCGCTTGGATCGATTATACCTATTTAAAATAGACGAAATCGCAATTTCGTAATCCCCAGTTTCCTCCTCTAATACTGGATCGATTTGAATTTTTTTTTCAAGAATAGTAATAAGAAGGGCTTTGGCTATGTCTGTCGGTTTTCCTTTTATTTCTTATATTCGTCAAATTTGTTTGCTGGACGTCTGATAAGGGCAGTCAAAAATGGTCAGTTTTTGTGATTTTAGATAGCTCTTAATTCTTATAATATTTAATTTATAGAGAAAAATAAAACCAAGGGACATACAGTTGTACCTACAGATTGCATGGTAAAATAATCATCGCTCTAGTGTCATTATCCAGAGAGGAAACTGAGGATTACGTTTGTATGGAAAAAACGCCACTAGTATTTCCTCTTAACAGCAATAATGTACCGTTCCTATTCCAAAAAATCCAACTGTTCATTGATTTATCGATATCATCATACTCAATTAGGACAAACGATATATTTTTATAGTATTCAGAAAGTCATTGCACCTAAAACTCAATAAAATCCAACACGTTCGCAATTGAAACCAGCATTTAAGAAATTGCACGAGCGGTTCTGTTACACGTCTAACGATCTGTTATTTTATGGGGTAAGGCGCCATAAATACGCTCTTAAGATATGTATTATAATTGCCTTTTATTATTTCGCGAATTGCGTGTATATCGCACGACTAGACCGCGACCAATCGCACAACTTTTACCAAATAACACGCCGACGATAAATAAAAATTGTATTTATTTTATTTATTAAAACAACTAGTGTTTCGTTAAAGTTGTACAGTTAAGTGTTTTTAATTAAATACTATAGAATTTTTGACTATAAAAGTAAGGTAAAAACCACCTTGATTGGCCATTATTGGCACGAAGATGTTAAATTGCAATTTTGCCATTTTACGTACATTATTGATTTGAGTGAATTACTTTTTTTTCTTGTTATGGAACTAGTTGACCTGTTGTTTGGGCACATCCGGGTCCCGCAGAAGATTGTTGTCATTAATTTGTGAATGATGAGTATCGGAAGTCGATGGAGAAGGCCATGTTTATACAGGGTGTTGTTTTGGTCGGCGACAAGCGACCCAGGAGCGGTAGTACAAAATATATATTCCCCAAAAATGGACTTAATTCCATTCAATACTGTAAATATGTTGAGAAATACCTTATTCAATTTGAAATAAAATTACCGCAAAGTATGGTCACTAGCCACGTGCACTGACTAGAGCTAGGCGCAAGCCGCCATTGTCCCACTCCTTTACTCCCTCGCACTCCCGTTGAGTATTACGTCTATATTTTAGCTTATTACAAGATTTTCAAAATTTATATTTTTTATTTTTATAATTAATAAAAAAATAAAGTATTTTTTTATATTTTTTTTAGCACCAGTATCATTTGTAATATCGACCCTGAGTCGCTCGTCGCTGACCAAAACAACGACCTGTATACTTGCAAACGAGAGGGTATGATAATCTTGGTAAAGTTTGAAACAGGATTTATAAGGATCAATTTATTTTCGTTGGAGGGATCAAAATAATGGAGATTTCTTCTTTATGTTTATAATACATTAGCTATTAAAATAATTTGAATAGTAAATATCTACATAGTTTTGAAATATGCAACCTTCCGAACCGGTATTAAAGTCCATTCATAAGTGGCTGCGAAAGCCTATTTGAATGAGTTAAAGAACTAATTATTATAGTAAAAACATTTTAATTTCTTGTTTTCTTGTGTTCTAGTTTCGACGAGCCAGTTGGCTTGATTGGTGAAGATTCCACCTATCAGGTCGTGGGTTCGATTCCCACACAGGACATGCATTTATGTGCATGACTATGTATGTATGTCTGGAGTCTGGGTGTAATTATATATATGTATTAAGTATGTGTTTATAAACAAAACATAGTATATGTAGTACATAAGTTATCTGTACGCCTAACATGAGATTTCTATGCTAACGTAACCTACACTTGCTAGCGACTACGGTGAAACATTTTGTATGAAATGCTTCCAAAAGTGTCCACTAGAGGCGCTGCTCGTCATGCAAAATATCCACCGTAGTCGCTAGCGAGTGTAGATTACGTTAGCGTAGAAAACTCAGGCTGGTTTCCATAGTACAAGCTCTGCTCAGTTTGGGATCAGACAGCCCTGTGTGAGGAATGTCACAGGATATTTATTTATTTTAATTCTTTGTAGACAAAAAAGTCATCGTCTTTAAAAGTCCAATTTAAATTCTACTTCTGACTAATTTTCGTGATTAATAGTAGGTATCAACAGACATATAAAAATACCCTTTTAATGACGTTACTATGGTAGTAAAAAAAAAAAAACAGAAATTAAGAGACCTGAGATCAGATATCACTTCAAACATTTTTATTACATATGCTTGAAACATTTCAAGTACACAGAATGCTCTATAAATAATTGGTTTTGCGCAAAATTCTTGTAATTGAACATTTGTCACAATTTTATTTACGCATTACCGGACGTGCCGGCGCGCGCGCACGAGGCGAAGGCGGGCGCCATCTTTGATATTATTATGATTTAGCGATACGCGAAAACATGCCACACAGCCGATGTGCGTATTGTGTGACATATTTATACGTTCCTATGATCATTTTGTATGATGATAATCGGCGCACATCTTATGCCCGGTTTCAATAAACAAAAACGAATCGTTTTGCTTACCAATGGTAGGTTTTTTAACCGACTTCAAAAAAAGGAGGAGGTTCTCAATTCGAATGTTTTTTTTTTATGTTTTTACCTCATAACTCCGTCATTTATTAACCGATTTGGAAAATTCTTTTTTTATTTGAAAGGGTACGCTTCCCGTTTGGTTCCATTGTCATCAGATCAGGATTTGATTACTTCTTAGTGTACTTTGAAGTCGGTTTAAGGTTTTTATAAAACAGTCTAATTATTTATTGCCAAACTGGGCATATAGATCATTTCGTAAGCTAATTTTACCTGTGATAGCTACTTCCATATGGGAGGGTCTGCTATGCAAAGTTGAGGTCTTTGCTTCATTATTAGTAAAGATATAAGAGTCTTAATTTTAATAAATCTTAACCGATACCGGACCGTAAATTATTGAAACCGGGCCTTATTTTATTGATCGATGATTGACGCACGTATTTATTTTTCATCGTCATAGTTATGATATTTGGTTATTTTGGGTTCAACTGCTACCACTTATGGTTCATACCGTCCTATAACCACAATTTACAAACAAATTATTGATGATGATCTAAGGTATCCTATTTAATTTAAATGATAATCTGACGAGCTTTTTGGCATCGTTTTTAGCCACTGACCCACCCATAAAGAACTCATAAACTTGCCCTGGTGACAAGCCGAAGATAGAATCCACCAGTTCAGCCTTCAAAGAAGCCTTTTCACTGAAATCTTGAAAATGCCTAGGTTGGAGAAGTCTGAAACAGAGTCAAGCAGACAAGTTCCACTCCTTTGCTGCCCGCATTATGAATGGTATACAACACGTTTAGTCCGCATGTTCGCTTTCGATCAGATCCCAGATGGATCAGTAGTCATTCAACAAAAGTACGTAAGGTAAGGCCAAGCTCAGAAGCCATAATTGAAAAAGGAGTGTCTCTTCTTACCACTATGTTTATCTCTTCCTTCTCATCACTTATGTCTTCTTTTTTTGCACACATACTATGAATATGGGCTGTCAAAAAATCTAGTATACATCCACTTTTTTTAGCTTTCTAAAAACGCCCCAATCTGTTTTCCCTTCTAATAATTGATAATAGTATCGTCGTCTAGTAATTGAGCCGCATGTTCCTAATAGCTCCCACCATACATATCTGTAAATAATCCACCATCAGTGATACGTGATTCATACCACCCATGGAAGCTTACCAGGCGTTACTTCAGAAATAAAACGTACGTATAATCCTACACGCGACATAGTAATTGTAAAAATAAACTCGCGTCGTTTTTCTTTTATTATACAAACTTTATGGTTACGATAACTAGGTGGCGAGGGACAAAAGTGAACCAGTTTTTAGAATTCAATTCGATTTATGAATGTTCCACACCATAAGATTACCTGACTTCGATGAGCTAAGGAATTTTCGGAAACTCGCAGTTGAAGAATTTAACCCCAGTCTTTGGAAAATGGAAATTACAATATCAGCCCTAGTAAGACACTTCAAATGATTCATAATTCATATAATAAACTCAAATAAAATAGTCGTAACGGTAAACTGAGTATTCTATACGCCGAAAGAGCAAATAGAGAGGGCCATACGAAAATAAATCAACGTAATAGGAGCCGAATGTGTTATTGAAGTGAAAAGAGCCGTAGTAAAAGTAAAAAGTGTAAATATATCGTTCAGCGGACTCGTGAATAATCTTAGAGCAGAGATAAAACTTTACTGAGACATTATAAAATACTTTGATATGTGAAAGAATAGGGCGACAAAGTTTAATTAGATGCGGCAGATTTTATGATTTATTTAGATAGGCTTGATATACTAAATGCCTCTCATAGTGTGGCCTAAGGTTTTAAGCACTACGGTTACGTAAGGTTGATAGCGACAGTTATTAGCGACAAAAGCATGGCGATCTGTTAAAAATGAGGACATTCGTAGGAGAATGAAAACGACGGACATAGCTCGTAGACTTAGCAAGCTGAAGTGGCAATGGGCAGGCCACATCGCTCGAAGAGCCGATAACCGATGGGGAAGAAAGGTTCTAGAGTGGCGACCACGTACTGAAAAGCGCCGAGCGGGACGACCACCCACCAGGTGGACCGACGACCTGGTCAGAGTCGCTGGGCACCGCTGGATGCAAGCGGCCCAAAACCGTTCGAAGTGGAAGTCAATGGGGGAGGCCTATGTTCAGCAGTGGACATCCATGGACTGATATGATGATGATGATATCTGAATATAGGAAGACGAACCAATTATGAATCAAATGAAGATTAGTAATTGGCTGCTAAAACTAGCTCACCGTTAAGAAGCTTATATAATTATGTAGATGTTTGAATGAATTTCTTAGCACAATTATCATTTTATGAGTGACGTATTGGTATTGGTTTTAATTTATGACCATCCACCATTTGATCATAAGTCAATGTTGGACGGAGGCTTCTCCAAGAGCAGACCACAGAAGTCGACCCAACATCTTCCCCATCCCTTTAGATCGTACTTGTGAATTCTACATTAAGTAAGTATTTAAATCTAAGAAGGTACTCGAACTCATCTCACTGGGCCACCAGTACCCATTTACTCTGAAACTTAAGAGGGGTTCCTAGCTACGAGGAATTTGAAAAATGTATTTGAAGAAACTATTGCCATCGCGCTATGCCGCTATGCTATGCGCTATGTGCGATAGGGACATCTGCAGCTCAGACCGATTTATTCAAAAAAAAAAATTGACGAAATCGACGTTTCGTTTTCCCCATTTTCCTCCTCGAAAACTGAGCCGATTCAATTATTTATTTACATAAAAAATTTAAGTAAGGGGTTATCCAGGTCCCTATTACTTTCTTTTATGTTAAAATATTTTCGAATTTGTCTGGTAGTCCTTTAAATCACGGCGGAAAAATAGGGCATTTATTGTAATTTTTGGAGGGCCATAATTTCTTTAATAATTAGTTGCTGAAAAAAAGGAAGTAACAAGGATATGTCCAAAGCAGAAATTGATTATATGAAAAAAAAAAGATGATTCTAGAGGCATTATTCAGGAAGAAAACAGGGGAATACATTTGTATGGAATAATCGCAGCCCAACTCCCGTCCTAACTTATCCAACAGTAACATATCTTCGCACCTCCACGTCCCAGCGAGTGCATCCCACCCACACTCGTTTAGTATTATTTTTGTTGGCGACGGTATTGCTACACCGCCATCACGGTGAAATATGTCCGCTAGTCGCTGTCCGAAGCCCATTCGTACATACCAGATACTCGGAGCAGGCTACTTGCCGTATATTGTTTATAAAAGCCGTGAGTAGTTGTGTAAGACCAGCATTTGGAGTTATCGTTGTACGAGAATCAATTGAATTTTAAAGGTGTCGTCAGGGTTCAGCTAATCTTTTCTAAGCATAGTATGCTTATCACCTTTGGTCACATCACGTAACTATAGTCAAATTGTGATCAAATACAAGCTTCTTCAGTGTTGATTGACTGAAGACTATACACTGTATCATCTAGATCAGTGTTTTTCAATCTTATTGATTTCGCGACCCCCTTACAGGTTGAAAAATTCTGGCGACCCCCTTGTCAGGCAGACAAAGAATTTATAAATTAAAAGACTACGATAATGATTTTCTTTATTTTGATACCTTTACTTATTAGTTCGTAAGAAGCCGCGAGAGGTTTGCAACTAAGTAAGAGGTAAGTTGGACGCCCGCTTGCGCGATGTCTACCTTGCGCCTTTTTCCTTCTGCCGGTGACCCCCCGACTAAGGTTTCGTGACCCCCCTAGGGTTCGCGACCCACAGATTGATTTAAAGCAGCTGGGAGTATCGCTATCACGTGTAGGCCTACAACGAGCTAACAATGTAATCTATATTAACTTTGAGGTAGTCGTGATTAGCCAGCCTGTACTGTGGTTTAAAAGTCCAATAAAATATCTATCAAAACAATAACTCCATTAACAAGTACCGGAACCACACCAAATTCCATGTTTAAAAGACTCATAGCGTCCGACATAATTTAAAGAAGGATGTCGATCCCGAAAAACATTACTCATACAAAAACCTTTAATCGAGAATAAAATGAGATACAAAAAAAACGCAATGCCACGTGCTCCCAGCGACGGAAGCGTATAATGGCAGACTCCCCCTCCCCCCTTAGTCCTTCGCCCCCCTCCCTCCAGTAAGTCTACTAGCAGCTATTTCTAGTAGCGACAGAGACACTTTACTTGTACTTCATTGGATGTTTGGATGTGATTTCTCGGCGTAGAGTTACAAAGAGTAGCAGACGTGGTTTTTTTATATTATTTTTTATGATTGCAAAGTTAGGCTAGTAGAAAAGTAAAAAACAACAATAAGAAATCAAGCAAATATATCAGACATAAATAAAACAGAAAACTACAGATTTGTGATTTACAGCTATGTGATTATGGGAGCCCAGTACTCCGATTTTTCCATTTCAAACACGCAGGTTCACCTAGTGCTGAATCCACACCATTTAATTTTAATCCTTGAGCTAGGAACTCAAGATCATAGGGCATGCCCACTGAGCTACCGCAATCAAATGGTAATAAGCCTATCATCATAGATTACAGAATAAAAGGCAGATGGAGCACGAGGAACAGGAAAGTGAAGCCAAAAAAGCAAATACAAATTCAAAATCAGATTAGTTTTTCCAATTTGTATTTGCCTTGTTTAACAAACTTTATTTAACAAAAAGCACTTCTTTATTAATAAACTGTAGTTAAACAAAGCAAATAGAAACTAGAAAACAAATACCAGTATCTGATTTTGAATTTGTTTTTTTTTTTGTTTCAATTTAGTGTTCCGCGCACTCCATATGCCTTTTATTCTGTAAACTGTGCCTATCATAATTCTGGGAGCTGGAGGCTCCCAGAATTATGTTAGCTGGAGGTGATTTAATAAAGAATTAGAAGAAGACCAGGAAAGACACGACGTGCTTTATTTAGCATTGAAGTTAAACAAAGTGTATAAAAAAAAGTAGTAGAAAAAGAACAATAATTTAAATATAAATTTTATCAAAAACAGGCCAGTGCTTTGAGTAAGCAGTATATAAAAAACATAGGTTTTAACAATAATCATTCTCCCAAAGCTTTATCTTTATATTAAAGTGTCACTTCTATTATTTTCATAGCTCAAAGTGTCGGCATGCGCGGGAGTTCGTCGCGCAGTACATCCGGCGACACCGTACGAAAACAACTCAACTACGCGGTGCGGGCGCTCCGGCACAACACGACACGTTGCGCGCGCGCATGACTCACTACAATCACATCGCTGTATCTGCACTTACTGTTGTCTTTAACATTATTTATGGATAATGCTTTATTATTGCACTTTATACAGGTTTTAAGTGGCATTAGAAATTATTTGGTTTGCGGGTAATAATAAATTTGAGAGAAACTTTGTGTATATTGCAACAGATAGGAGTTGAGTGAGGAATTACGGGTTTATTTTGAAAAAAGTCAAATAAAAACGCTTCGCAACATCGATAAAGTATGCTTCTAAAAACCGAAATATGTAATTTTTTGTACTGCTATAGGTAACATACGGCCCGCCTGATGGTACCGTAGCGGTAACCACGATTTTAAGGCGATGATAGCTCAGTTGTAGTGACATCGGATACCGAGACGAAGGTCCCGGGTTCGAATCCTATGATGAGTTTGAGCTTTCGGTGAAGGAAAACATCGTGAGGAAACCATAGCACGGTGGTATGGTACTTTGCAGTACGCGCCTGGCTGGCTACCACCCTCAATTTGAAAATCTGTCGCCAAGCACCTTTCGGTGTGTCCGGACAGCTGCACTTGAGAGCCAGTTCCTTCTAGGCTTTGTGTGCTTACCACCTTCGGCCCCATCATCACTTACCATGGTGAGATTGCGGTCAAACACAGGCTTATAAACAGTAAAAAAAACCATAGCCAATAGATGCTTGTATCACCAAAAGTATAATTCGAACGATGCTGACCCTGCAAAAACCCTCTTCACACCCTTTCTGAACCCCATGCTGTACTCTACTTTCTTATATATAACCTTTCCATATCTCTTTTCATCTTAATCACTCGGTGATGATCTTATACGCCAAAATAACTTAACGTATTTACCTTTGTGATATGAAAATCCAATGCCGCATAATAAATAGCAAGTAGTTAGTTAGTCATGAGAGAGGAACGCCAAGTGCGATGACTCCATCCGGATGCAATTGTCCAAGAAACATTACTACGTACGCGAAATCTTAAGTTGTTCTTAGAAATCTATGAATAATTGGTATCCCTTTAGAAACTGGTATTTTATACTAGGGATTGAGTGAGATGGTGACATTTATTTTAGGGCCCATTGAAGTATTACGTACCTAAGCAGACTCCCCAACCCCTTGTCAGCAAAGGTAAGCGTAGCTTTTACTCCCTCCTATGCTTACCTATGTAAACATAGGTACTTACATATTTTTTTTAATCTTCAGATTTATTATCTACTAATTTTGCACCTCCTCCACCACCCGTTGGTGCATACGGAATACGTGTATTAGCTTAGATGTATAGGTACTTTTTTATTTCCTACTAGCTGTCTCGCGCGGTTTCACCCGCGATCCCGTCATAAAAAGTAGCCTATGTCACCCGGGGATAGTGTAGCTTCCCAACAGTGAAAGAATTTTTCAAATCGGTTCAGTAGATTCGGAGCCTATTCAATGCAAACAAACAAACAAACAATCAAATCTTTCCTCTTTATAATATTAGTTAGATACTGCTAGATAACAATTTGTAAGACGATCAAATGAGAGAAAAGTCTTCGTAATTTTTAACCGACTTTTTATTTGCTTTCAATAATACCCTCGTCGCGCTAATACTCCAGGGACATTTTAAATGTGTTTAGGAGATGTTTGGCTGCTACGATTGGTCTGGCTGCTTGCAAAAAGTATTGAAATAGTTCCCTGAGTATCATATATAAAAATCAGCTCTCAGAATTTAAGAAAAGTACGTAATGCACATACCTTTCATGCCTGATACCTGTAAATTGGCCCACGGGACGTTTAAAGTATGTACTAACACTACTCAATTCTATACATTTTGTCCGTCAGAAAATAAATAATGTCTCGCAGCACCTTCCTACTATAAATATTATGTAATGAATCTAAGCTTGTTTTGAAAAGAGGATTTGAATAATAAAAAGGAAGCTAAAGCAATATTGCTAACGCAATTAATTTTTTCGAATTCTCGGCATATTCTACGGAATTTCAATATTTTTTGGTATACTAGTCACTCATTATATACAATTCAATTCAATAAAAGATTCGGAATTGATGAATTGCATAACATCTGCCGTAAATTCGAAAAAAGAATTGCATTAGCAATATTGCTTTAGCTTCGTTTTTAGAACGGCATGTCTTGTAAAAAAATGCTGAACATACGACTGTTGGGTTTTGTTTCCGCTTGATACAATATTTTGGGACCTGTATTTACACTTTCAGCAAAAGTGTGAGTGTTGTTTCACTAGTCACGTGTGAAGCTGCCAAAACGTCACAATTTGACTCACGAACAAACTGATATAACTCCTGACTATACATACTGTGTATCCTTACTCACATCTGAGTAAGTAACCACATTATAAATAAAACAGGAAATTACTATTCAATGAGTTGAGACAACTTCTAGATTCATATGTAACCGTATATTGGATACACGACGTATTCTAAGGTCATAGACACCTCTATGGTTGCAGATAAGGACAGTATTTTTATTTTTTAAACATTTATTCACTCAGACTACTGCAATTTTAAACTTTAAACAGTGTCAGGTTTAATTTTTAGGTATGGAGGAATTTTATACCTTTATCAATCGAGGATCTTATGTGATATCTCATTAACTGATTCAAAGTACTATATCGACGAAATATTGCATTAATATTTATATTCATAATTAAATCGATTATTATTTGCGTAACAGCAAAAAAAGGTTATTTTAATGCTAATATGTTTAGGACATATTGAACTGATTCAAGCTTATTCATATTAATACAACAGAACTTTAAACAGTAAACACGTTTACATAAATAAATTCAAAAACGATTTAAATGACATCTGCCTAAAAAAACAGAAATAATAAACCCAATTCTTCTGTGTCAATAATTTCACTAATTAATATTTAAAACAGTTTTGCGGTGAAATACGGCGGCATAATAGGCTTAACAAGTCACAAGAAAGTGATTTCGTCGACTTAGAAACATGTGGAATCAGATAAAACCTGTTTTAATCAAAATAAATTATGGCAATCGTCCCCAGACATGAGATCCGTGATCTATACAAGCGTGTAACAGTATTCTAACAGTAATGGACAGAAATAGACGCGAAAACATTCAACACAAGTTGCTTGTAGAAAAGTGATTAAGTCCATAGTCTAGTAGTCGCTCTCGTAATTTACTGCCACAGTATACGTATTAGCTGGAGCAGTAAGTTAACTTCATAGAAACATCCCTGGTTTTATCGGAAAGCGGTCATAATCAACAACCAAGTCACAATGCGAAATGAAAAGTTACAAAGTGAATAGTTGATTGTAAACTTTTTAAGCCCCTATCTATAGCAACACCTTTTGTCTGCCAAGCTTGTATCGTTATTTACCTGATGGATGCACACTTCAAAGTTGTTAAAATGACAATAAATAAGTAAAAATAGCAAAGTGTATTAATGTCACATAATCTTCATTGAAATTTACATTCACTTCGCTTTACATTTCCAAAATAAAATAATATTTTTGTAGTACTTAGGCAGCAAACAAGAACACGGCCCACCTGATGGTAAGCAGTTACTGTAAGCCTATGGACGCTTGCAACTCCAGGGGTATCACTCACGGGATTTCTCTTCACACTTTTCTTAAAAAAAAAATGCTGTACTCCCTTGGGATAACCACGGCGGGTAGTTAATTCCACAACCTGTGCGTCCGCAGCAGGAATTCTACTTTAGGTCCGCAAAGTGTAGGAACATTTTGATTCCAATTATGAATTGTAAATACGTATTGTGGCAATTGTTTTACTGTTGCTATCGCATATTATACTGTGTAGTATATAATTATATCATACAGAGTTGTGAGTGTGAGTGACAAATATCTGATACTATGCGATTGTGAAAGTAGAGATGAGTTCACTGTGGTAATTATTTTTAACTATAAACCTCTTTAATTAAGATAAGTGTTAGATTAAAAAATCAAAGTAATTATTAAGAAAGACGAGTATTTATTTTATTTTTCTTATTATTCAAATAAACAAGTTATAATCACAAATCGCACGTAATTTATTTTATTCTACAAATTAGGTTTTTATTGCAAATAATTATTCAAGTGTTCTAATGTGTTACCAATTTTACGAGAGACGTCAACTGTGCGCCGAGTTTAGGCCGTATTAAGATTAAGTAGGCAACATTTTGGCAAAAATAATATGGGTAATAAATTCTTTATTTATGTCAATTTTTAATAGACTACTGCGTGAAAACGGTACTAACTAATTTCTAATTAATTTGTAAAATATAGTAGAGACTACTATACAGGTCGTTGTTTTGGTCAGCGACGAGCGACTCAGGGTCGATAATACAAATGATACTGGTGCTAAAAAAAAATATAAAAAAACTTTATATTTTTTAATAATAAAAATAAAAAAAAAAAGATTTTGAAAATCATGTTATAAGCTAAAGTGTAGACATAATATTCAACGGGAGAACGAGAGAGTAAAGGGGTGGGGCGATGGCGGCTTGGATTGCGCCTAGCTCTAGTCTGTGCACATGCCTAGTAACCATACTTTGCGGTAATTTTATTTCAAATTGAATAAGGTATTTCTAAACATATTTACAGTATTTAATGGAATTAAGTCCTTTTTTGGGGAATATATATTTTGTACTACCGCTCCTGGGTCGCTTGTCGCCGACCAAAACAACATCCTGTATAGGGAAATAAAATCATAGATATTATATATGATTATACATACTCGTATATTAGAATTCAGAATAATATACAAACATAGATATCGTGCGACAACACCGAAAAAATCGAACAGATTTACGTATAAAATATAACCACCAAAAATACATTAATTCAAAATACACCGATACAAAATACAGACATAGCGATGAAGATGATCGCGACTAGCATGCATATACATATATTATCTATAATATAAACACCAAACACAAATAAAAAAAAGTTTAGCGCAGGTTATTATTTGCTTCACTGGATAATAAGCAATGATAATGAGATTGCAATCTCGACCATACCAATCATTCGACTTACCTTTGACGATATAAGCGTCAATGTAGGCGATGATTCCTGTGAAACAAACAATAAATATCCTGCTTTAATTGAACTTTTATAAAAAAAAGAAAAGAAACCCTAATTGCTAGCAGAGCAGTATTTCATAAGGTATAATCACCCTCAAAATAAAATGTCTGCGTTGTGCCTGTATGCTTTTCCCTTCCAGGCTATGTGCTTAAGGTGGCCCTCTGTGGCCGGCGCAACTTCAACGCAAGCATAGTCTAAAAGCTTGTTGTTTCATCCAACGTAATGTTTGACTGAGAAAAAAGAGAAACAGCATCAGAGCCGTCGGTTATCAGTCGGTAAATTCCGCTAATCACTCGCGGCCGCTTCGCTAGGTCGTCATTCATGATTTTGCATTCATAAAACTTGTTCCAGGAGTATACTTCTTGTGAAAAAATCTTACAAGTTCGTGAAAAACAAGTTAGTTATTTAGAATCTCCAATAAATTTGCAAGCCTGGTATCTAAATGTTTTCTTTACTTTTACAATTTATAGGTACATTAGATATGGCCAAAGTTCAGGCAAAAACGCTGTTTTTCGGAGGCTTTTACTGAATTTGTTTCACACTTTTTTTTAATTACGCCTAGATACACGGCTAGATATAGTGCACAAGATACTAATTTGTTCAAAACATCTAACGAAAAATGTTTAACAACGCTATAATAAGTACAGAGGTTTTGTATGAAAAGTATGACGAATTGAGCCCTCTTAATATCTTTTGCCACATAAGCACATATAACATTGTATTTAAATCGACGCTTAACTAATTATGGATCACAGCTCTCTGAAATAAGTGCATTGTATGCTATTTTTCTACAATATTAGGTAGATGGCAGCACATGTAGCATAAAATAGTTTTAATTGACAATTTTAATAGAAGTATTTTGAAATCAAATAAAATATTACATTTTAATATAATATATTCTCGATTCCGTGTCTAATAAAAGTTATTTTATTCAGTCTAAGGTGCCGATCCCACAGAGAGAGTTCTAGAGTTCCGAGTTCTGCATTCCGTGTTGACTATTGTGCACACAGCAAGCAGTCTAGAGTTCTAGAGTTCTGCAATATTCGCTACTGATCGCACATCATACACTTTTTTTTACTTTCAAAGGCCCCATATAGCTTACAGTCAACGCGGAATGCAGAATTCGGAACTCTAGAACTCTTCTCTGTGGGATCGGCGCCTAAGTGCTAATGTTATCAAAAAACAAATCTAAATGTCATAAAAATTGTGTAAGACTTTGAAGGAGCAACTCAAGACCAATCTAATATTAACAAAAAAACTATAATGATGTGCTTTTGAATTCAAACAACCTGATCTTCTAGATAGATATAGCTTCTCTACGTTCGAGTTGAGAAATGCACCCGAAACCACAAGAATATTTTATGTACCGACAAAAGACAGTAGAATTAATGACAGCCAGTAACAAAGGCATTAAAAATAATAAAGAAAAACATTTCACATGCGTTGAAAGTATGACTCAATGCAGTTCCCAGAAGAAAATTACACCAGGAGGAAAATAGTGTCCAGAAAGCGTCATCGGTTCTCAGTAGCTATGACTTTTTATTCCTATATTTTTATCAGAATAAGTACATACTTATCATACGATTTAGAGGTTGATAATAAGCTTTTCAAAACTAGCTGTATATCCGTGCCAATCCTTTGGATCGGGGTAAAAAAAAATTACATCAAATTGTTATTATAGGACGCGCGTCCCTTGCGAGAACCAACGGGATGGACGGGTTGGTTGGCTTCGAGGTTAATTACCCTGTCACGCAGGCCGTGATTTCGATTCCCATAACGCATTTGTGTGCAGGAACATAGTCCTAGGACCGACAGGAGCGGTCACTAGGTACCAGGTAGCCAGGGGCGCCAAAATACCAAAGGCGAAAAATAGCCATGTCGTCGCATCGACCAAAGGGCGCCAGATTACAATCTCGATCTACCTCGATCAAGAGCCGGCACTGAATTCGGGATTAGATGGCGGTGTGTGAAGAATATTCCAGAATATTTATAGATAGATAACCCTTCATTGTACAAAAAGTACAAAAATAAATGCTTAAAGTTAAAATTACTGTAATTATTTATTTATTATTCCGTATTCCGAACCGGTGGTAAATTCAACTGTATGTACCAACTTAACGTTCATACGTGTCTTACCAGGGCCTAAACTGAACAAATTACTTTTTAATTTTGATTTCCATGTCGGAGGTTTGATGCAATGCCTTTTAACGATTTAGAACGTTTGCTATAAGGGCGTTTTGAGGGCTAAGAATCGATCGAGACTCATCTCTGGGAAAATGCGTTTTTCCGAGTTTCCGAGCAAAGCTCGGTCTTCCAGGTACTTATTAAATATTTGAAATACACAAGATTGGCATAATAAAACTTATGATAAATAGTATAACTGTTGCAAATTCTATATTCATAAACCATTATATTGTACATAAAGTTTGATGTGTTATTACTCCCCAGGCAATGTAATTCGCAATTAAATGCTTACCTCAAATTGGCAACAAAAACATCCAATACACCGATCAAAACATTTGGCGTGTATAATTACACCAGAAACGAGTCTTAAACGCTGGTATTTATTACTCGATACCTATTAAACGTATCAGTGTAATACAAAACAAAGCGACGCAAAAAACATTAACGCAAAAACAATACCAGACACATCGCATGCGCAAGCGCCGAACAAACGATACAAAAAAGCAGACCCCACTCTTCCTTTCCTAAATTATCCTGTCACGCTCACCTATAAAATGCAATTGGATTTTTAAAATTCGGACTTGAAATTGGAACTCGTTAGAATAACGCATCTACTTTTGTTGGGGATACAAACGAAATTTGTCTTTGTTGCTGTGGGATAGAGTTGATGTAATAGCAGGTTATATTTTGGTGTGAGGTTGCGCGGACAATAGGCGCACGTGCATGTACCTGCGCAAGGTGACCCTACGGCACGGTGAAGGGCACGAGGCTGCCCTTGCGCACCCTACGCCCCGCGCTCGCCCCGGCCGGGTCCCGCGGGTTCCAAGCATTCGCATGCATTGTCCGACACGCCATTACTGGAATGACCATTATGACCAACCAGTAGTGATGTGAAAATCAATATATCGATAAATAATATTGATTTTAAATTAAACTTAAGACTTTTCATCTAGACTGGCTAAAGACCCAATCAAAATTGAAGCTACTATGCCACAGATAGATAGATAGCCGAATGTATACCATAAGACAATGTCGGTGCCTCAATTCTGACTATAAAAATGTGCTTTAAATTATATTGCCTTTGTTTATCAACAAATTGTTATTATCGTCACACTGTAATAAACTTGACCAAAACGACCTCAAAGACAGAGCAATTAATTAATTACAAAGCACTGAGAATAAAGTAGTGCATGATGGAAGACTTCCACGCCCCTTCATATTAATCTTAATATTTCATGCTCCAATTCAATGGTTGTAAGACAAATATTGCTCTCTTTTATTAATCATCTAGATTATAATTAACCTTCATATTATGCTTTTGGTGTTGATTTTTATTTTCCGTTCCGCGATTTTACTCCTCTATCCCTCCATGCATGGGTATATATATGCCCAGATGTTTAGGCTTAAATTGTTACTATCTGTCAGATTTTATTATTTATAAATTAGAAAGCATTTAGAAACGAATGCTTTACAAATCTACCCATCTGGCCACAATGACAAGTGTTGCCAAGCGAGAAAATAGTCCCAACCTCTGCACATGAAACCAATCCTCTTTTATGCTATTTGTGTACCTTACCTATATTAAAATAATAACGGACCACCTTGCAAGACAAGGGCTATCTATCACACTTTGCCGATATCTCTTAACTCTTCTCAAAGAACTCCATGCTGTACTTCCTAAAGAAAACCTCAATCCGTAACCTGAGCATCCGCGGTAGGAAGCTCTTCCCGAACCTCATAATGCAAGACCATTATTCCAATATTTGTTATGGGGTGAAATCTTTCAAGGCATGCTAAGCAACACATGCCGTATCATCAAAACAACTATCGATATCGATACCTGATCCCAACAAACGTAACATCCCTCTATAGCCAAAATCCGTCTGGCCAGTGCTTGCAGCGACAGGTGTCGGATTCGTAGACATTTAACCGCCCGAATCGTACGCGAATCATACGGAATTAGTGTTCGAGTAAAAAACCCAATTATTGCCAGCGATTTCGACCGAAACGATAATCGCAGTCATAATGAGTAATCGATGCAAATATATTGCGATAAATGTAAATTGGAATTGTTTGGTTTTTTAGCTATTATTATTGAGTTATTTTATTATTCAATGTTAAAGGGGTCAATTGAGTACCTAACAGATTTGATATTTTCATTACTGTTAATTAAGAGCTTTGAAAAACAGTCAATAAATGACAAAAAGTATCGATATGACCTCCCTCACTTTTAACATCTACGTACGTACATTCCTATGTAACCAAAACTTCAAGAATGCAGGTGACACCAAAGGCAAAGCATAGTGTTGAACATAAACAAAAACGCCATTAAGCGCATGATTTTTCTTCGCTCTATACTTTAAAATCTCTATCGTAACTTAATTCCTCGCCACTATTATCTTACTTAATGAGGAGAGCTGGAGTGACAAGTGTGAAAGGGGGTGCTGTCAACCCGCCTCCTCTCCCACCCTAGAGTGTTCCAAGCCCCGTCACTACCACTGACCCAGTTAATGCGGGAAGCCCGCTTCCGTTTCCCCGCCCTTCAATCAACACCGAAACCCGCTGAAAAACATTTACTTTTTAAGCCAAGCGTAATTTGAATTGGCACCGCTTACCGTGCATTAATTGGCTTGTAATCGTGTGTACGGAAGTTGCCATTTTGGTTTTTATTTCCGGTTCGCGTTTGATTCGAAGAAGGCTCAGGTTTGGATGGTTTTAGTTTTTAATTCGTATTGTTTAAAATTATTAGTACAAATAAAATTACTTGTTCAAGCAATACTTAATTGCAAAAGATACTGCATATTTATATATTACTGATATATAACAATCAATTCAAAATAATCGACATCAGTACTATAATACCATAATCTCTACTAATTAACTTTATATTATTATTATAATCTTAATAGAGCCCGTTTATAACAGAAGGAAGATATAGCATAGCATTGCATAACATTTATATTACAGCATCAAGTATTGAAATCGTGGAGCAGTTCACATATTTAGGTACAGTCGTCGGCAAATGACTTGGCAAGAGTCGTTAGATATTTTTCCTTTAGTTAGTTCTAAACACACACGTTTCATAAAAAATAATTGGACTGTTTTACAAAAAACTTAAACCGACTTCAAAGTACACTAAGAAGTAATCAAATCCTGATCTGATGACAATGGGACCAAACGGGAAGTGTACCCTTTCAAATAAAAAAAGAATTTTCCAAATCGGTTAATAAATGACGGAGTTATGAGGTAACAAACATAAAAAAAAAACATTCGAATTGAGAACCTCCTCCTTTTTTTGAAGTCGGTTAATAATTATGTGATAACCCTAGAATAATGACTAATAAATTGTGAACCCATTTTGTTGCACTAAGTGTACATGTGGGAACTACTCCCATTACGTTGCCAAGCTACGTGCCGAAGGGTGTATCTTTCGTGTCAAATATGTATCTTCAAAAGAAGATTTTTTTCCGTCAGAAGGCGAGTACTCTTCGTGGTGGTAAGTAAACACCGACACCTGCAAACATGAGCGATGCTAGAACGAACGCCAATTTTTTTCAACTGTTAACTGCCAATATATTTTTATTACTGTGTTTGACCGCAATCTCACCATGGTAAGTGATGATGTGGCCGAAGGTGGTGCACACACAAAGTTTGGAAGGAACTGGCTCTCAAGTGCAGCTGTCGGAACACATCGATAGGTGCTTACAATGGTGACAGATTTTCAACATGGTACCTAACCAGGCGGGTACTACAAAGTACCCTACCATCGTGCTATGGTTTCTTCACCGAAAGCTCATTGTAAGATTCGAACCCGGGACCTTCGTCTCGACATCCGACGTCATTCGCACTGAGCTATCATCGTGACCTTTTCAAAGCCTAGAAGGTAATCCAAATGATTCTAACCCATAGATAGAAATCTAAATAGATGACGCGAGTACATGTACTTCTTTTTTTTTTATACTACTTGGTAGCAAACAAGCATACGGCCCACCTGATGGTAAGCGGTTACCATTACAACTTCGCGTGTGAAGCTGTGCAAAAAGGGAGAGAACCTGTTTCGCGCGGACAGGGAACTCGCATGAGGCTGCATGTCCACCAGAGATAAGTAGCAAGGGATGTGTTTAGCTGACAAATAGGATCGCTTAATTTTCACGTTAAAGCTCTAATGCCGCCTAGCTAATTCATTCTTGTGACATCATGGTAGGTATAAAAAAGTGACACGCTTGGTTTTCATACGGATGGAGGGACTTGCGGTATCTATTTAGATTTGTGTCTGTGTTCTAACCCTAACCTTTACCAAAACATCACAGCTGCTAACACTTGGTATTTAATAATAACTTAATGCCCACAAATTAAGCACTCGCCAAACATACGTACAGACAAGGCAGGTGATCGCAATCATTGACTTTTTGCTGACCCTACTTTTGTTGATTACATACTATTTTGTTTTACATACGTTAGTTATGTGCGAATATCATCCGGCAGATTGGCAGAGGTCATGCGTAATTGTCGGTAGATGTACAATGTGCAACGATAGTTTGTGTATCATTTATTTAGTCAAATAATATGGTAATATTATTAACTTAATATTATATACTGCTTTGGCTAGTTTTTTATATCATCGTACCATTTTTAAATTTGAAAGTTGTCGTGGCTGTTGGTTGCTCAATCACGTCGTGCGATACTTTTAGGGTCAAACTGAGGGAAAGGGTCACTCAAAATAGTTCTACAAATCTAAAAGGCATAGATTAAAAAACGTGAGACTACAAGTACTTAAATAATACAGGAGACAATATACAGGTTGTTGTTTTGGTCAGCGACGAGCGACTCAGGGTCGATAATACAAATGACACTGGTGCTAAAAAAAATATAAAAAAAATACTTAATTTTTTTTAATAATAAAAATAAAAAAATTAATATTTTGAAAATTATGTAATAAGCTAAAGTGTAGACATAATACTCAACGGGAGTACGAGGGAGTAAAGGGGTGGGGCGATGGCGGCTTGCGCCTAGCTCTAGTCTGTGCACGTGCCTAGTAACCATACTTTGCAGTAATTTTATTTCAAATTGAATAAGGTATTTCTCAACATATTTACAGTATTTGATGGAATTAAGTCCATTTTTGGGGAATATATATTTTGTACTACCGCTCCTGAGTCGCTTGTCGCCGACCAAAACAAAACCCTGTATTATAGAAGCGCTCGTGGTGTAGCATGATTAGCCGTTCTTAATCGATCGGCAAAGTTAAGTTACCACCGTCGTGGTCGGTACCTGGATGGGTGACCGCCTAGTGGTATTTCAAATCGAGCGTTTCCGTGCTTCGTAAAGCACGTAAAGTCGTTGGTCCCGGTTATCACTTAATTGTGAAAGTCGTTAAGCTAGTTGGATGCCACCTAAGCGGCTTGAAAAATTCCAACAGTAGGTTGACCACTAGCCTACCTCCACCGATCCACAGTGGGCACGCGTGGTGGAGTATTGCCCATTCCCTTTTACTCTCATTTGTGAAAGGAGGCCTGTGCTCAGCAGTGGGACATTATATACTGATGATGACGATGATGATGATAAAAGGAGACAAAATATAGATAATTTGGTAATCTACCTGGAGTACGACATTGCCATCACAATAATGTTCATGAACAGTCGTAATTTTAAACTAGTTTCTACCCTGATTTACTCGCGTTCTTTTTTTATGTCAATAGTTTGACAAGCAGGCAGACGGGCCACCCGATGGTAAGTGGTCACCGCCGCCTATGGACATTTGCAATACCAGGGGGATTGCCAATGTGTTGCCGACTTTTTACAACTCTTTTTACGCCTTTTTTGAAGAACCCCATATCGTAGCGCTGAGGGAAAACCGTAACGGGGAACTCATGCCACAGCCTAATGGTCGCGTTTGCTGATGATCTTATAATATATTTTCCCGACATAAATTCTGAATAAAATAATTCTAGGACTTTTTGGCGGGAACTTGCAGAGTGACGTTGCTTTTTCATTTTTATTTTCATAAATTCGTGTATTATGAGTTTTATTGCATAAAATCGGTGGTATTTTATCCAATACATGTGCACCAGTGAAGTGAAATGAAATGAATTATGTGTATCGTGGCTTTTCAAGTTGTCTCAAGAAGTCCGTGAAAAGTGTTAGTACAATGACCACCATTGTACTAAAACATGACTATTATGGACGGTGACTGACTGAGGACTATGTGAAAGTGATTCATTGTGACTAGAACTTATAATATTACTTGAAATTGGCAAAATACACAAGCCGTGTGACGCCATTGAAGAAAAAAAAATATATATATATAATTCTAAGTTACAACTGTGTTGCACACTGTACAGTTGTAAAACATCTGCCATTTAAGTACACTGATTTATTATGATTATTGTATGTGTATGTTGCATATCAATACTTTATTTCAAAATCGAAATAGCAATTTATTTTATGTTGGAAGATAAAACCGGCTCTAAAGTGCACCTATCGGAACACACTGGTAGTTACTTGGCGACAGATTTTCAACTTGAGGGTAGTACTACAAAGTACCCTACCACCAAGCTTGTTGAGAGCTTGCTCGCCGATTTGGCAAGGGTGATATGGCCAATCATGGGCCACCTTGTCAATAAAAAAAAACTAATTTAAGCTTTCCTCACGATGTTGCCTTTAAAGTAAGCTCAACCTCATTGTATGAGCAGTTGTTGGTTAAGATTCCACCTATCACGCCGCAGATCATGAGTTCGATTCCCACCCAAGCAAGACATACATTTGTGTCCATGTCTGCATGTCCTGGGTGTAATTATATGTATATTAATTTTACAAACAAAAAGTAGCGATTTAAGGCGATTATAGCTCAGTGGTAGTGGCGTCGGATACCGAGACGTAGGTCCCGGGTTCGAATCCTACAATGAGCTTGAGCTTTCGGTGAAGGAAAACATCGTGAAGAAACCATAGCACGGTGGTAGGGTACTTTGTAGTACCCGCCTGGCTGGCTACCACCCTCAAGTTGAAAATCTGTCGCCAAGCACCTTTCGGTGTGTTCCGACAGCTGCACTTGAGAGCCAGCTCCTTGTAGGCTTTGTTTGCTTACCATCTTCGGCCGCATCATCACTTACCATGGTGAGATTGCGGTCAAACACAGGCCTATAAACAGTAAAAAAAAGTATTATGTAGTCCCTACATATATAGTTGTCTGGTTTCCATAGTACAAGCTCTGCTTGGTTTGGGATCAGATGACCGTGTGTGAGGAATGTCCCAGGATATTTATTTATTGTTTGTTTCGTAATTTCGTACCCACGATCTAATCACCGCATTTGACGTAGTTTTCATCGTCAAAGTTGTATGTTAATTCTAAAGTTGGAAATCAAGTTAAAGTATTGTAACATTATCCAGAACCTATGAGTTTCTTGCCGGAGTCTTCTCAGTTTAAGTGTATTCCGAACCGGTGGTAAATCCAACTAATGTTCATAAGAGCCTTACCAGAGCCTAAACTGAATAAATGGCTTTTTGATTTTGATTTTAAAAAACTTCAGGTTCCAAATTTCTTAAAACCAATAGCTAATTTTAAGTTACATAATTACAGTGCTATACTTACGAAACAAAAACATAAAACAAAACAAGCGTCCAAACAATTTGTGTATCAGCCCTCCCGCTCCCTCTCACGGAACAGCCCGAGCCCGTCAATCGTAAAAGTTACCCTATTAAATGTTTACAGCCTTCTATAACTTTAGCGCAGAGTGTTATTGTCGCAGAGTAAACTATAAAAAAAAGCTTTTTGTTACTTTATAAAGATATGAAAACGATATAAAGTATCTTCGGAAATATCGCCCTTTATTTCCTGTTCGGTTTTCATTCACTTTTTATTTCCCGTGGATTTTTATTTGGGAAGCTCTACCAAGTGTTTTTCATGTCGAGAGACGCGCAAGACTGTGGTTTCTTTTTGGAGCTGGGTGTTGACCAAGTCGCGTCCCGCCTGGGGGTAAGCGGTTACCACAGCCATATGGACGCTTGCAACACAAGAGCATTACTCACGCGTTACCGACTCTTCCCTACTACCCAATGAGCTCTGGCGATCTTACTCACGCGCAGGAACACCACATAAAGTTATTGGGCTGCGGTATTCTGTATCCTTCCCCGGTCGAGCTGCTCTTTGAGCGAATAAACGCTATGCTCTACCTCTCTTAAGAAGTTTAATTAGGGTTCTTCTTTGATAGAGGATATAGTACTTTAAACTATATCAAGCGCCCATCTATACAGGGTGTTGTTTTGGTCGGCGACAAGCGACCCAGGAGCGGTAGTACAAAATATATATTCCCCAAAAATGGAATTAATTCCATTAAATACTGTAAATATGATGAGAAATACCTTATTCAATTTGAAATAAAATTACCGCAAAGTATGGTTACTAGGCACGTGCACAGACTAGAGCTAGGCACAAGCCGCCATGGCCCCACCCCTTTACTCCCTCGTACTCCCGTTGAGTATTATGTCTACACTTTAGCTTATTACATGATTTTCAAAATTTTAATTTTTTAATTTTTATTATTTAAAAAAAAATAAAGTATTTTCTTTATATTTTTTTTAGGACCAGTATCATTTGTATTATCGACCCTGAGTCGCTTGTCGCTGACCAAAACAACGACCTGTATAGTTAGTTTTTAAATTAGAATGTTTTCAAAACTCGGAAGACTAGTTTTAGGATCAATTTATCATTCTGTGATTAACATTTTTTTTACAAATTGATGGAATATCAAAAAGTTGCCATGCATCCATATCAAAAGAAGCCTCTTGCAACACCAAAGGTATCATATACGTGTTTCTAACTCTAAACATATTCTAGACTAAACTTGAAAAAATGACAAAATATAGTGCATCTTAATCAATTATAAATAGCTCTCTAAGTGCAACCTACTCTGTGTACTTAAAAGAAAAGAACATACGAAACGGGCTCGCGGTTGCGGAGTTCGGTTCGAGTAACGAACGATATAACGGCTGTTAAGTTCTATACGCGACTGCGGCCCGACTGCAGTGCAGACTGCTGGCTATATCTGGAGCCAAGGACGCCCGGTTGTCAATGTGACCCAATGTGCTACATTGAGTACTCTGCGTTTTTGCACTGAGTTGACGACTTGAGGTTTTGTAGTCTGTGCTTTGGTCTATGTGGATGTTAGTGTAAAGAGAAGTGAAAATGCGATTTATCTTATAGCTTTCCATCTCGCGGTTTCACGCGCTTTAAGGGGTAACCTTAGGGTTGAATTTTGTGCAAAATTATAAGTTTTCTAGTTTCTGTTTGAGCTATGCAAACATCAGCCAGTTTCTCCTTTTATCATCCGTTATCAACTTTCAATTTATGTTCTTAATATTTTTTTTATTCCAATTGATTCTTATTGGACTTTTAAAGGAGAAGAGCTTTTAGAGGAAGAGAGTATTGTTTGTGGAACTAATCTGCACTAACACATGAAATAATTTCATTTTGTTAACGCATCTTTGCGATTCACAAACTTGCGAGAAATAAGATTTAAAAGGAACAAAATCAAAAAAATCTTATTTAACGTACCGCAAGAAATAACGTCATGGTGCAAGCAATCCCATATAATCCCCATTAGTGCACTTCGCGAAAGACCCTTACTTTATGCAGCTATCTCACTTGCACACTAACAAAAAACGAGTACCTAACACTGAAGACGCGCAATCCGTGGCATTCCATACCCTCAGTAATACACCGATTTAATTCACACTCGAGTCATACAGAAATCAACCTTATTTACCATTCGAATAAGGAACTCAACAAACGCAAGGATACCATTAATATTTTTTTCAAAGGCCAAGTGCGAAGGGTCCCGGCAATTCGGCCAGTGTTAATATAAATAACAATAACAAGTCGGGTCGGTCGATCTTTAAAAACCTTTTAAAAACATTGAACGGCTTTGACAGATGAGGCTGCGCTCGTTGTCTTCGGCCGGATTTTTGAATTAAGAATTTGTATTGTTGTACGCCGCCCGTATTGCGTCATTTTATATTTGACATTTGCTAAAACAAAGGAGCAAATAATTGTTAGCTCCTTGAATTGTCGTGGGTGTTAAAAAAAGTAATTTATACTTCCGGCTTTAAGAAATACCATTCTATTGTTGACATAGTCAGCAAATTGTAGAGATTTTTCTAAATAAATCATTATAACAATCAACCAACAAAACCTTCCGAACCGGTATTAGAGTATTAGAGTCAGACTTTTCATAATTTTATAAGAAAGTATACATACATATATGTGGTATACTTTTCCTCGCTTCTCTATTATTCTCTATGTAAGAAGATACTTTATAATCAAATAAGAATCACAAACACGATACCACAGCACCGTTACCAAATAAATATAAAAATAAACATTTAGAAATAATACTAAATTTGCGCGTGCGTTGCTCCGCGGTCTAGATAATGTATACCAAATATACAAGTATGGCGGTTGGAAATGTTGATATTAACATAAAATGACAATAACACGGTTACAATTGTCGATGACACAGCTATCAAAATGTCCGCATATGGAATTTACACCCAATCTATTTATTGCAGAATATTATGGATAATCTTTAAATCATTAAACAAATTGTGAAATAGTGTATTAATAGGACGGTATACTTGACTCTATGAATAGCTTATTGAAAAGACAAATTTTCTGCTGCAGATTTGGATACCATAAAAGCAAAATAATCACCATTGAAAAAAACAGCACAGCGCAAAGATCTGAGTATCAGGCCCTAAGGCCGCTAGACTTTAGAGGCTGTTTGTCATAAAAAACCTCTGCGGCAGACGGACAGACTGATACCAGATTGATTTTATAAGAGTTCCGTTTTTTTCCTTTGAAGGTCCGGAACCCTTAAAATTAGAATCTCAAACATATATGAAGAGGTTTCTTCAGGGTCGGCAACGCGCGATTGATACCCCTGGTGTTGCAAGCGTCCATAGGCTACGGTAACTGCTTACCATTAGGCGGGCCGTATGCTTGGTTGCCACCTTAGTGGTGTATAAAAAAAATATGTTACCGACCTTTATAAAAAAAAATAAGGTTGTTAACCTTTTGATTTGCTGTGCTTGAGGTCATACGGTTCCTCCATTGAACATTTCCTCACGATAGAACATCCTTACTATAATCCAAATGGACCAATATGGTGGAAAACAAACTGGTGAAAGCGTTTATCCCCAGGCAAGTCTTGAACCGAGGAGTTCTTAAACCCTTCCCTGGGTAGAAAACCCTCATCTGCGCTTATCTAACTTGTCCACTTTAGGATGTAAAACTAGCAGATGCTAAACCTTCAAGTCCATAAAAAAAAAACAGGTTGACGTAAGCTACGCAAGCAAATATTATAGCAAAATCTAGAATCATATGTTCTCGAATAACATAACGATCATCTGACTTCTTAGATAATTTCACAGTTTTAGAGTTTCGTATTCAAATAATGAAACCCACAATTTCGTCATTTATGTCTGTCGTGGACATTTTACTCGGAGATTATCTCTTTTCTCTCTCCTACACTTATGGAAAAAAAACAATATACCTAGTCAAATTGTCCAAAAAAAATTTAAAAAATGTAACCTTACTGAGTTTCTTGCCTGTTCTTCTCAGTTGAAGGCAGACTTGCGAACTGGTGGTAACTTCAGTAGCTTTGACCTTCATAAGTGCACTACCAGGGCCTAAATTGAATAAATGGCTTTGACTTTGACTTATTTGTATTATATGTTCGTTGGTTTATCCTTCTTTCACGCAGTAACGGAGAAACGGACCAACAGATTTTTTTGCAAAGAGATCATGGCTACATAGCGTTTTCATCTGTAACGGGAACGCGGAGCTACTTAGTGATATAAAGCTGAACATTTTAAGATTGCGTACCAAGCCAGAAAAATATGGCAATGTCAGATGAAACAAACTTATGTCTAATCTTCGCGTGCAAATGAGATGGAGATAGCGTGTTCCGCGTAACAAAAATGAACTAAGCGCTTTTTATCTAAATAACTCGTAAAGTATAGAATATTTTAAAAAATCGTTAGTAGCAGCCCTAGGTCATATGTTAGTGATATTGGTGCCGATTCTGTTGTAAATCGCACTAAACTAATTTTAGTTACATCTCATCTCTTTCTTACGAACATGATTGTAAAAGGATAGAACATATTTTAAGTTGTCAAATTAATCTTTGCCGTCTTATTTTGCGTGTTTTTAGGCGTGACCGCGATAGATGGCGACTAAATTTATATTGAAAACAAGCATTGGACTAATTTGACAGGACTAAATTTCTTACATCCTTTTCTTATGTTCTTTGTTAGAAAGAGACATAGTGACATTAAAATTAGTTTAGTTGTGAACAACAGAATCAGGGCCATTATTTATCGAATTTTTGTCTTAATTAGATACACCATGAACGAATAAAATTCATTATTATTAGAGGTAGCTTTGTGATTTTTTTCTATCGAGGAAATTTCATTCCATTATGTTTTTGCTCAGAGAGAACCCTCGCGTATATAATGAAAATACCCATATAAAAATATTTTTTCATTTAAATACTATTTACTTGGTTAAATTTCAATTCTACGATTGTTATTTTGCTTTATACGATATCCTATAAAAAAATGAGATATCTAAACATGGGAGTGATTCTTTTTGTTATTCTCGAGCTACAGCGAGGAAATGGTTGAATAGGTTTTCTAAAAATAAAGGTTGTCTTTTACATTTTTTACAACAAAACATCTTGCTTTAAATTAGTTGTTGCATCGGTTTAAATAAAAAAAAACGGAATGACTACGGAACTCTACTCTGTGCTTTTGGCATACACTTGGCCAGTTGTTATCTCATAGATTACTGTATATATCGTTAGAATTAATTCAGAGAGATATAACTTACTGTAAAAATGCAACGACCAGGGGGCCAATTCTCGCGCATGACAGATAATGTCGTCTTATTTTTATTATCTACTTTTTGTATATTCAAGGAAATATTCTTTAAAACTTGATTAGTTATATAGTTAGTTATTACCCGTTTATTTTTATGGCCATTTTAATAAATGCCGGTTTTGTACCTGTTTAGGAATATTTATGAGTATTTTTAATGCTCGATAAAAAATTAAGTGCGCGATGCAATAAAGCACATTGGGTATCAGGTTCCTCATGCCGCCTTGAGAAATTAAAACATTTGACCTTTGGACATTGAGCTTTAAGAGCAGTTTAATAACATTTTAGGTAATTACCTACGTTAAACTTCTGCATACTATCTGTATAACTCTCGGGCCATCGTAGTTATACTATATATTACTGTTTCCTAACTTAATATTATAACTGCGAATGTGAGTTTGTTCGTTAATTGTTTGTTTGTTTGTTACGCTTTTAGGCCTGAACTACTCAACCAATCAGCATGAAATTTGACATTTAGATAGCCTATGGTATGAAGAAGGCCATATCGAGGGTGCAGTGATGGAACCCGATAAGTGTGAAAAAGTAACTTTCGAGATAATCAATGTTTAAGTTTACTGGCAATAAAGATTAGGTTTATATATTAAGTAAATGAAAATTACTTAGTAACTTAGTAAGATTATATATCTATGATAATATTTTTCATGTTTTTAGTCTATGTTTCATAATAAACTTTTGCATAAAATTCAAATTAGTAAAATGGGGGGCTGACTTATTGGGTTTTACCCCAAAGTTAAATATACATTTTAATTACTTATTGGCATTATTAATTAAAAAAACAAATGAACATGACGGTAATTTCTATTAAAATATCTAATCACTGTCGGTTTCAGATGCAGGTATGTCGTTAAATGTTTTCAGGCTGTGTATCCACCCATGAAATTCCTCGGGAATGATTTCTTTTCGACACATTGTTTCCTAATCATTTTTTTGCCAAACATTTTTTTATACCACAAACAAGCATACGGCCCGCCTGATGGTAAGCGGCTACCATAGCCTATGGACACTTGCAACACCAATATCACGGTAACACTCGCGCGTTGCCGACCCTGCAGAAAACTCTTCACACCCTTTTTGAAGAACCCCATGCTGTACTCCATTGGGAAAACCACGGCAGGGAGCTCATTCCACAGTCTGAGCATCCGCGGAAGGAAGCTCTGTTGAGCCCGCACAGTACAAAACAATTCTGGTTTCAATGTGTGAGGATGGACTCCCTGTCGATAGCGAGAGTTGCGATGGTGGAAGGAAGCCGTGGGCATCAAGTTGAACAATTCTTTAGAACACTCTCCGTTGTACAAGCGGTAGAAAACACATAAGGAGGCAAAATCTCTCCTCAGACTGAGGGGCTCTAAGCCGCTTGTGAGCTCGGGATCGTCAACAATTCTGATGGCACGACGCTGAACCGAGTCTAATGGCTCAAGCTGATATCCAGGTGCTCCCGCCCATAGATGACAGCAGTACTCCATATGAGGCCGGACTTGCGACTTATAAAGTTGTAGCCTTTGATGTGAAGTAAAGCCTCCCTCTGTTGAGCACTCCGAGCTTTTTGGATGCCAGCTTAAGCTTGTCTTACAAGTGACTTCGGAACAAAACGTCGCTAGAAATGTCGACACCAAGGATCCCGATGCTTTGACTGATGTTCAAGGAGGTGTTCTGGAATTGTGGAGCCACAGACCATGGTGTTTTCATAGCGGTGAACGCGCAGGCTTGAGTCTTGGTGGGGTTGAAATGGACTAGGTTTAGTCGGCCCCAATCGGAGACACAAGTTAGTGTACTCTAGATTTCAGACATCAGCCGTTCGCGGCTTTCCTCCACCTTGGAATGAGGGATATTTGCACGTGTAATAAGCGTCCCCTGTACTGTCATCCGTATAGAAATGAATGCCGTCAGTGATATGCTGTCTGCATATCATTGATATGCAAGAGGAACAGTGTTGGAGACAGTACAGAGCCTTGCGGGACGCCGGCATTATTGTCCATGCTATCGGAGCAGCTACCGTCGATGATGGCTCTTATGCATCTGCTGGACAGAAAGCCCGTATGCTGGTAACTTCGCTAGAAGACTCCTGTGCCAGACCCGATCGAACGCCTTCGCCAAATCTAGGCTCACTGCCAATGCCTCACCTTGACTCTCGATGGCGAGTGACGGAGAACGGTGCGTGAGATACACAAGGAGATCACCAGCTGAACAACTGTGGCGGAAGCCATATTGCCGATCGCTCAACAAGTCGTGATCCTCCAGATATCTCAAAAGTTGCATATTGATCACTCGCTCCATAACTTTAGAGAGAAGGGAGGTGATGGCGATAGGCCTGTAATTCGTCGGGTCTGATCTGTCGCCGTTTTTGGGTACTGGATGCACATGGGCAGTGTTCCATGAAGATGGGACTTCCATTTTTGTGTAGGAAAGCGCGAAAGCAAGTCGTAGTTGACATAACACAACGCGTTTCGCGCGTGAACTCACGACTCAAACACAGGTCAAACACACTTATTGGGTTCTTCCCCGGACAAGTGTTGGAACAAACTAGTAATACTAGTAAGTAAACATTAATGTATGTTTACTTACTAGTAAACATACATGAATGTTTCCGATATTTTTCAGATATGAAATACCAATAAATATGTTTTATTGGATTTTATATCTTCATATTACGTATAATAATTAAAAATATAAATGAGTTTAAAACCCAATAAGTATTTTTAATTGTATTTAATTTTCAATAAATTTTGTTTGTCATTAATTAATTCTCATGTTAAAATCCGTTATACAAAATTGTCTGCTTTTATCTTTTGTGTTAGTGTGAATAACGTGATACTCCTTGTGCTTTAAATACCAATAAGTACACATTATGTGGTTCTCTCGCAAAACAAATATTATAAAGTTTAGCCATAAGTAGCGTTAGAGTATTTTCAACTAAAATAATTTCTTAGATATGCTTTTACTGGGTTATTTGGTTAGAATATCTCTATGTTATACTTAAAAATCTGTTTAACTGGAAACATCACTAAGAATAGCAAAAAATTCTGATTCTAGTGGGTTATAAAAACGAATTTTCGTTTTTTCGCATTTATCGGGTTTTAACACTGCACCCTCGATATACTACTTTTATCCCGAGAACACGGATAAAAACGCGCGAAAGTGCTAGTAATATTATGAATGCGAAATTAGCTGTCTGTTCATCTGTTACTCTTTCATGCCTAAACCGCTAAACGGATCACGATGAAATTTAGCATGCAGATAGCCTATGGTATGGAGAAGAATATAGGCTACTTTATCCTGAAAACGCAGGTGAAACCGCGGGGATAGCTAGTTATAAAAAAATAACAAAATAGTATGTCATTAAATTCAGTAGAGTCTCGTTTCCGGTGCGTTAAGCTCATTTCTTTAATTAAGTATCAACTTGCGATCAGTTTGATTTGCATACCCGCTGGTACGCTGAATGATTGGTTACGGAATAAATAAGTGTAGATGGTCGACTTGAATGACTCCGGTACCTTCTACGACCCGTAGAGCTGTAGCGCTACGCGAAAGTGAGAGCAGCTACGGTTAAATAATAATATGCAGGGAAGACACTCCACATCACACACGGCAGGCAGGGCTATAGGAACCAGGTAACTGGCCCCCAATCCTCGCGCTTTCGACAATGATGTCGAAGAGACATTTTGACGAAAACACGGCAGTCTTCTGTCAAAACGTATAGAATTTTTAAGATACCCGCCATTCATGACGAAGATGCGAGAATCGGGGCCCTGATAGCTATATCTTAACTCCGTGGTTTCTCCCGCGTTCCCGGGATGAAAAGTAGCGGGGATAATGTAGGTTCCTATTAGAGAAATATTTTTTAGATTCGGATCTGTAGTTCCGTAGATTACATACCACATTCAAACTAACAAACAAATGTTAAATTATAATATTGATAGAGTATAGATTACAACCAGACTCGGGACAGACATGATCATGCACAAAAATGTCTGTTCTGGACGGGAATCGAACCCTGTGCCATTGGCATCTGACTAAATACGCCAACCAGCCCGTCTAATGCGAAAAGAAGAAGAACAAGGTAGGTTTTTAGGTGTCAACTATCAGAGTATCCTTCTGTATAACTTGATAAGTTTATTCTATGCCACAGACGGCCACAGTGTACTTTACGTAATGCGACCACAATCCACGGGCGGACGAGTTCTGTGTTTTATTGTTTTATCCTAGATTCTCGAGACAGAGCGCAATATGTTTCCACATTAACGTTTTTTTCTTCAATAATTTAATACTTTTATTATATACCGGTATTAGCTAAGTGTTACGCAGTGAACCGACCGTTATATGTTTACGGATGTATTGAGAAGTCACAAAATGTATGTATGTAAATTGAATAACGTTGGGTCGTGAGAAAACATAAACCTCTAAGATTTTCGAAGGCATTTGACATCAATAAAACAATTCATACTTGACCGGTGAACTATGTGTTTCAAAATAGACGATCTATTACGGGGACTTAAAGCTCGCGTTAAGTTATTTAAATTGGTAATAGTTTCGCCTGTATACCGCAACTACAAAATAAGTAAATTCTCACTCTTACATACTGCAACAAAAACCAACCATTACCTAGCTCAAAAAAAGAAAATCGAAACTTTTTTCGGTTCGCACCAGGGCCGGCGCGCCGCCAGAAGCGATGCCCGCCGCATAGACAATGGGCTTCCATTATAACAGACAGTGCGCTCATTACCGGGTTTTTGCGCCCGTCGACTCCGCATGCATTGTTCGCCCGCGTCTACCTGTGCTATCGTTAGATCGGTAAACTCGACCGTCTGACATTTTACTCTATTATAATATTGAGTAGAGATAGTGATGCGAAAATGCATGAAAAGAGTTTTGATGGTTTTATGAACAGGTTGAGTTTTGAATTTATTTGATGCGATGAGATGACTGGATTTTCAGTGATGGATTATATCGTGTTTATCCTCTAAACGCGAGAAGTAATATTCAAAAAATCATATGTGATGTTTGCCAATCTATTACTGGCAAATTTTATAGATCCATAGTTAAAAAAACATAAGAGCTGTAACAAAGTCGCGAATTTTCAGGGACCATAACAATATTGGCCACCTTCTGATCACTTATCGTACATCTGACTACATAACTCTAACAAAATCTACCAAAATACATACGTAGTATAAAAATAACAAAAAGTTCAAGTTAAAAAACCACTTTGAAAGAGTAACACCCCTGCCCACGAGCACACGCACACTCCGAAATCAATACGTGTAATAAAATAAATTCCACATATAAATTCGACTGTACCCTTTTTTTGTCAATTAAGAATTACCGATGAGGGATCAAGTCACTCGCAGGTACTCGGTAATGCGGCCCTGTACTATACCTTAATAAAACACCGACAAGTTAAAGAAATCGATATAGCTGTCTCGGGTTTTGTCATATAATTTGAATGAGATAGCAATAATCGGAATGATTTTGAGTTGAGTTTTTTAAATTATCGTGATTTATTTTAATCGCAATTCACTCTTAATTCTTTGACTGTTTGATGTTCTGCGAGGGCGATGAAAACAATAGAAATCCATTGTTATTTTTTAACCGCAAGTTAAGAGATGGCATATTATTCATAGAAACACCTCTGCTGAAACTCCAGTAGGTACATTTCCGCAGACAGAGTTAACGACGGAAAGAATAAAGATTTGAAAAAATGTATCATTGATGAAAAGTCATATTTCGCTAGCCTCTTTTATTAGCACTACTGCAGTCGGGTAAAAATGCATAACCTTTTTGTTTAAATTTCTTTAGTTAGAGCATTTGTTTCTTGCGGACCGAATCTTCCCCTTCAATAGAAGACATATTTTTTTTTAACAAAGAGTGTACGGAATAAGCTGCAGACCCAGTTAGAGCACGCAAATATTGTATATACTTCCTATTCATCATTTAAAAATGTGAAAACAATTTAACGGTATCTTTTTCAGTATGCACAAAATTAAAATTAAAATCCAGTCCGCAATTAAAAATTCGAATCACATTTCACAAACCTTTGTCACCGTGTACTTAATATAACATAAAAAATACCTATAAACAGTCGTAACCCGAACATAAATTCCGAATTCCATTAATGCACACCGATTTATCTCTAAAACCCTAAAGTGTGGTACCACGGGGGTGTTTGCGCAAGTGACGCACGCACACATGCGCACGCGCAGGTACCGAAAGTTAATTGCCATCGTATGTTCAATGCTCATTTTCTACCTGTGATGCGAGTTCAGGGTTAGGTCGGGTATCTCAGAATTATTGTATTTATGTTTTAATACATTTGGAAAGCGTTTTATGGAAATACAGCTCATATAACGAACACCCTAAAGTTTAGAATGATGATTTTTTGATATAAAATCTAACGCCAAATAGGGACTGGAAGTCATATCATGAAGCTTTAGTGAAATAAATATGAACCAAACTTCGCGGCTGCAATCCCGCGATTTAGTCGAGATCTTTGTATCTTATGTTTCCGGGGAATAAGAAATATCCTAGGTTTCAATTCAAGTAACAAGTCTCACGATGCCATAATGCCATGGAAGAACAGTACTTCTAAAGTTAAGTAATAGTTAATAATAAAGGAAGACGTTTCCGTACTGGTCAAAATGTTGGCACAAATAGAAACAAACATATTTATAGTATTAGTAGGATATAATCTAGACTATTATATTCTAGACTGACCATTAATCTATAAAGCAACGTTCACAATAACAGCTATTCCCAACCCCATTAAACACAACTCGCCACCTCTATTTAAACCAAATCAAATGTAAATTCATGACAAAACAAATCCAAAAACCATTTACGTGTAACAGTTAAATTGACCAAACGGGAGTGCTCTCACTTCCTACATAATAGATGTTGAACAAAAAAAATATCTTTCGGGTAATATGGGTTGCAAAAAATTATTATAAAAATGGAGCAAAAACACAGGGGCTTACTGCGAGCCGAATGTCCATATTGTTTCGTGACATGTGGCAAGGATCATTTGAAATGTTACTTTAAATTATAATCTTGGTACTGGTAAGGCAGCGTGCGGTATGCGAGCGTTTTGCATTATGCGTATTATCCGCGTTGAATCTAGAGTGTACCTATTTTCGGAGTAACCGTGTAGCATTCTCGGTTTCACTTTCTTTCCGCCTAACCTTGGCCTTAGCTTGTGTCACTCTCAGAGCTGAAGCTAAACGTAAGCTCATCATTTGAACAATTCGGAAACCCTGATCAAAAGAAGTTTAATTAGTCTCGTCGTTTTTTTTAAATATTGTAATGATGTTTACTTCCACCCTTTAAAGCGGTACAGGTGAATAAATAAAAAGCAAACCTGTATCAGAAAATGTACATAGGTTGTCGGCCTCGTATTTTGTTTGCAGTTCTTGAAAGGGTAACTTCAGAACACGTAAAATAATGATGAAGATTAAAAAAAATATGTATGAGCAAAGTATGCTGTGCAGAAATATAACTTGGAGGTAAAGAGAGTCAAAATTTTCTTAGTACCCAAAAAAAACATAATCTTGCATTTATGTATAACCAATAATATTGGCAGGCCAACAAATAGTGCACGAAGTGAACGAATGCATTCTGACAATGATAAATGATTAGAACCGCTGCGCTGATCAGTTTAACATTTGACTGAATTTCGATGAATATTTCCAAGTAAAGGGGTGGAGCTCCAGGCGAATGCTATTAAGTTTAACCAAGATTAGTTTGTTAACAGCCATCAAGCTGTTATTTCTTTGTTCTTTGGATGTTCTAACAAACAAATGACGTAGTATCGAGCTTGGCCTAATTATGTAAAATACGTCCCAGTTTCATTGTTCAAAAGAGATTTTAGGTCTATAATAAATTGATAATTATGTGAAGTGACCCTACATCGAACTACCGTGCCAGTGCCGTGATTATCAAACAAAGCCGCACCACCCGCGGCGCCCGCGCACTCCTAACTACCACTCCTCACAGATACCAAATACCCACAGATGCAATTACAGCCCAGCATCCAAAAATTTATGCGAACATCACAAATAATAGGGCGCCATTACTGATTTACGACCGCCCTGTTATTCTAAGAACACTAAACAAACGGGTCAGGTAAAAAAAACCTACTTGTTTTTAATATTATCGCGTGCAGCCTTTGGCAATGCCGCGTCATGAGTCATTTATAGTGTAATCGACGTGATTCAAAGACTAGACGCGAAAAAAATTAAAAACTTAAATTGTCGAAGGCCGTACGCGTCGTGTCTGTGCGCTTGCGGCAATTAAAAATAATTAGGGAGCGAAGATGGCGTGTTCTCGGAAGGACCCGGCGCGGTACATTTACATATGGTGTAGTTCGAACTAATGGGACGCGGTCAGGTCGCGAGCGGGGAGCGATTATGTTCTATCAATATTTTTATATTTGCTTACAATAGGAAAAATCTGAAGGATAACCGCTCTATCATTTTCACACGTTTTAGTCTTTATTATTTTTAACTAGAGTTGATGTGACGACGAAGCTTACATCTCTATTATAATCATAGACAAGTACTAGAGCACGCACAAGAAGTTTTCTATTCAGTCTTTAAAATAATTTTGAAAGTGAATGTAAAATAATATATTATGAGATTAAAAATATTCGGTAATCCGTGCAAAATGGGGCCAAAATGTCGCTTGCGCATCCTATAATTAATTCAATTACATTTTATCGCACATTGACATTTCATTATAGTATAATTAAGCCGATTAAATTGCTATACTTGATTAACATTTATGTGATAATTTAAATTCTGATTCATTAAAATAAAAATGTTTCGCACTTACACACATTTTACATAATTGCATCGTGTGAATTTAATTTCACAGTTGTGGCCGGAAATACTTATGGCTACAGATTATATAATATCCAATCAATCACTGAGAAGAACAGGTATTTATAACTAACAAATATAATATATTATAATTTTAATGGTACCTCGTTAAACACGCGGGCTGTTGCGTGAACTAGTTTTCTAATACTCTTCATAAAACTTTTACTTAATTGATATAAAATGGAAAATTGAGGGATCATTAAACACAACTATTTTAATGAGAAGTTGAAAGGTGAAAATCCTAATACAATAAATGCGAAAGTGAGTTTGTTTGTTTATTACCTCTTAACAAACTCCACAACTATCATGATGAAATTCCAGTCATTTCATTACGGCATGACGCCTCTTTGCCTTTGAAAATATCTCTTTATTGTCTAAAAAGAGGAAAAGAATAAAACCAATTAAAATAAACTTAAATTACTATACAATGGTCGACTTCATCGCTAAAAGCGATCATTTTAAACTTTTGAATACTGTAATATTCGAGAAAAAGCAAATTAAAACGATATAAGATATTTTTATGTTAATTATGTTTTACCAATAACACTCCGCGTTTTTTTTTAAATCTCTGTTATGCAACAGTGTGAACGCAGCCCGCGTATAAACTAAATCGAGCACGATTAGGGGCAATAGTGATTGAAAAGGGTAGAGATACCGACCTGTATTAATTTCAATCCTTTATTTGTAGTTTTACAAATTCAAATAACTCGGCTGGTTAATTTCAGACGTCTACTTAAAGTATCGAATGAAGACCCTTTACGAACACTATTTTTATTATTAGAAGCTAGAATGGCCCGAAGCGTTCACTGAAAAAAATGGACTACAAGTGACTACAAAATTTTATTTAACAGTAACACAAAATTTAACGACCAATAACCTAAACAGAGTGACTTGCGAACTAAACTTACCAGTAACAAAACTAGTTTTTGTTCGTTACTAAATTATTTGATTAAATGTAACTAAAGTTAGTTTCCCGACAACTAAAGTTAGTTTCCCGACAACAAAACGTCAACTTACATAACTAGTTCTGTAGATCATTTTTTTCAGTGTTGGGACTCGCCAAAGTGTCGGTGGTTCCATGTCCACTCCGTAAAAAATATACTATACTAACATGAATATATACAGTTAGTGGAATTTGCTCCCCAATGTAGTTTCCGTAAATTAGTACAGCATGAGGTTCTTCAGGAAATAAGAGATTTTTGCAGCGGTACCCTTGGTATTGGAAACGTCAATAGGTTATAACAATAACAACAGCGGTACCCTTGGAAACGTCATAGGCTAACAATAGGCTATAACTGTATGATAAGGCCCGTCTGGTGTATGATTGCTACCTTAGCACAATAATATTAGAAGCTAGTTTTGGTTTCCATCATATGGAATCCTTAACTTAATATTATAAATGCGAAAGTGAGTTTGTTTGTTACGCCATCACGCCTCAACCACTCAACGGATTATCACAAAATTTGGCATGCAGATAGCCTATGGTATGGAGAAGGACATACGCTACTTTTTAATCCGGGAATGGGTGAAACCGCGGGGGATAGCTAGTAATTTATAATTTTAGAACTCAGAAGTAAAGGGGAGACTTAAACCACCATAAAACACTTTCAAATCTCATTCCGTACTGAACATATTGAATCTGTGCCATCAGATGATACATATCGTTTCATCATTATAATGAATCGATCATGAAACTAGTAATCTAATCAGGATATATCAATTATATCAGCCGTCATTATGCTAATTGAATGCCATTTTTTATATATTGATTCATGTTTGGCAATAACTCTTGCGATTTAAAAATCGTTTAATCAATCGATGCTGTACGTTATTGGTCGTATTTAGGGGTCTGCGAGAGTTCTCATAGAACCTTTATTATATCTATTCAGATCGTTAAGTGGCCTGAAGGTTGTATTTCTGTATATGATCACAATCTAACCATGGTTTGTGCTGATGTTGCCGGAGGAAGCATACAAAGCCTTGAGGAACTGGTATTCAGATATTTATTCATCTCGGGAAAGGATTAGTATCCCTCTAAAATTGATACCACCTTATTTACCATGTATATACCATGTACACAAGCATACATTATACTGAAATGTGCCCGTAATAGTAATCTCACTAAACCCTAATCCAAAAAACCACAAAACTCAAAACAATTTTGTACAGACCCCACCTCACCAACCAAAGTGCGCTGTCATTATTTTTTACTCTTATTATATTCACACGTGAATCACTCGGCCAGTGGGTCGCGACTGCGGACTGCATTCTACGGAACCGCAAACAGGTTGCAGTCGATATTGGAGTTCCATTCATTGGTAGGCTTCTGCTTCCAATTTTCCTCCTTGAAAACCTCCCGTCACAAACGTCTTAAGCACCTTCAAAATCCAAATTAATATAAACTTTGTCGATGTATAAATAAGGTCATAATTAGACTAATAAATGTAAGTGATTAAGAATATAGTTCATAAGTGAAGTGTAGTAAGATTCTTAGTAATTGTGATAGTACTTTGATCCAATTATACTGCATTTGCGAGAAAGTACGTGCGGCCCTTATGAGTCACTTTAATATCGGTCTTACTTGTTTTGTAAAACATCTGCCGGTATAAGTCATCATACAAGTAATTTACTCATACCATCACATAGGCTTTAAAATGTCTAAAACTTGGTAGGCTAGAGAGTCACCCCTAAAATGTCGAGACCAGGGATTAAGATCGCTTGACCAGATAATATCTTATAAGGCAGGCGATAGAAGACACGGTTGTAAGAGTCAGGAAACCTAGATACATAGATGTAAGTGAAATTCGATGAACTGTGTTGAAGGAAATATGTATATACAGGATGTTGTTTTGGTCGGCGACAAGCGACCCAGGAGCGGTAGTACAAAATATATATTCCCCAAAAATGGACTTAATTCCATTAAATACTGTAAATATGTTGAGAAATACCTTATTCAATTTGAAATAAAATTACCGCAAAGTATGGTTACTAGGCATGTGCACAGTCTAGAGCTAGGTGCAAGTCGCCATCGCCCCACCCCTTTACTCCCTCATACTTCCGTTGAGTATTATGTCTACACTTTAGATTATTACATGATTTTCAAAAAAAAAAATTTTTAATTTTTATTATAAAAAAAAAAAGTATTTTTTTAATATTTTTTTTAGCATCAGTATCAGTTGTATTATCGACCCTGAGTCGCTCGTCGCTGACCAAAACAACAACCTGTATAGTGTCGTTATTTGGCAAACTGTACAACGCAGACCACCCTGAAAATCCTACAGCGTATGGTTACGCGGACGCTAATACAGTAACGATCGAAAAAGCTGGACGTGGGTCTTCCATTTTAATTTGTATGCAGTTAGCAATACAATATAAATTCGTAAAGTATATACATATATACTCAGGTTTAACAGAAGGGCCATCTAAATATGTACTAATAACAGTGCATCAGTAAGAATATTCAATAATAGGTAATATCAAAGACATGAGGCGATCAAAGGAAAGCTATTCATTTACCACATCGAATGAGATGCGCAAATTACTTCAACCATCATAAATGCATTCATCTAGGCAAAGAGATGCGCCTTTGATCCCGGTCTAGACTTAGGTCTAGCCATTTGTGAAGCTTTGTGGAAAATCTAAGATTTTATTCCATGGTTATTGGAATGGAGTTACAAGCACATTGAATATTATCGTTGTTTCTAGAATGTTTATTGAAATATTAGAGTAGGGTAGTTTTGTATTTATGTTGAGAGAAAGAGTTTCCCATTATTTTGCTTCACCTAATATCCATTTGGTACTAAATGAGAGATACTCGAAACTATCGCACAATTACCTGTTGAGGATACAAATAACTAAGAAATTTGGTAATGTGAGAGTACTCTCAGAAGGTTTCGTGATTGATGAAGGTTCTCCAGCAGAAGTAATAAAGTTAATAATTGTGAATATGGTGATCATAATAGAGCAGAATGTAATAGCTATACAGTGGATACTTGACAAGGAACTGAAAGGTATAAGAATGAGAACACACTCGACGATGGCAGAGCAGCAATTGGAAAATCACTGAAATCTATAACAGGTGATGAAGCAGAAATGTAACAACCCAAAATCATCAAAATGGCGATTGTGCAACATCATAATGTTATATGGCAAATGGTTGAAGCGGAAATAAAGAATTTAGTAAATCTTTTACAACCAAGAAATCAAGTAACGTAACAAACACAAAAGAAGAAAATTTTACAATGCAACTTTACACTATTAGTAGTTCAGAGCTACCTACTGCATTCAGTAGGATATAATACCATTACTATTCATTGCAGATTACATTCGGCTACACGATTTGAGACCTTAATGCAATGTACTTACTGTACATCTTTTGTGATTTTTTTACAGCATTGTTAAATCGGCTGTGAAGCGTGCGGTCGCGTAATGCATTTATGAGATGGTTTAGCTTTTTTTTAAATTCGGTCATGCGAAAGTTTTATGCTTATAAAGTCTTTAAGAGATAAAGGTTACATGTATGGAGGATATGATCAATAACATATTTATGCAGGAAAGATAAGAATTGTAAAGATAAGGAGCAGCTATAGCAGAAAAAATATTACTAAAATACCTCTTGGTGAGTTGATAAGGTGACACATTCAAGTTAGAGGACTGTAAATAAGTAGATGTGTTATTTAAATACCAAATGAATATAGGTATATGTGTCTAATGATTTGTTTGTCCTTCACATGGACACGGACGGATCATCTTGATTAGCACGTGTGAAGAAGAACACTCTTTTCGGAAACTCGGTTAAAATCGCGCGGAAAAGCTATGCTCGCAATTTCTAAAGACATTGTCCTCAAAAAAGAATAAATGGTTAAAATTCTATTAAAATTTTAAAACTCTGTCACATAAGTACTCGCCACACACAAAGTTCATTCATTTACAATTCATACCCGATCAGCTGGCAGATTCTGAGACAGAGAAACTGTTTGTAATTTAGATTAGGGAGCGATAACCGAGTTTATTTGCGAGTCAAAGACTTGCTGATGCAGAGTGAGAGGTAGAGAGTTACAAGACAGTGTACGGTTGATTCGATTTCATGAATCGATACGAAAATCGGATTGGAATATCGATATTGGTAAGAAATACGTTGCACTGAACTCGCATGGTGGACTCATATTCATTTATGCAGTTTAAATTCTAGGGCACTCATAAAAGGTCGAAGCTACTGAATCTACTACCGGTATCGAAGACTTCAACTGAGTAGAACTGGCAAGAAACCCAACAAGGCTACATTTTTTACTACAGTCCACTATATTTGTTTATGAGCTTTGATTATACTCTTTATGTGTATATGTTTGGAAGTATAAAAGGCTTCTTGTGATGAGATTTCAACTAATTGATTATAATAAATAAATATCCTGGGACATTCCTCACACACGGTTATCAGATCCCAAACTAAGCAGAGCTTGTACTATGGAAACCAGATAACTGATATAATACATATACTACTTTTTGTTTGTAAATACATACGAAAAATGATAATGACCCTCATTGATCGGTGACATGTTGGTTATAATTTTAATTCAATAAACTTGAATGCAAACATTTGAGTAATTTATAGAGTAGTACATTATAGAGAATCTATACTTGATCTAGTCTTCACCTTATATTAAAATAGTTTCAGTCAGCTTGTAAATATTCTATTACCTTCTCTTTACAATTTTTGCAGGATTATTTTCCACTTGATTATCATAAGCTATAATGTAGATGATTAGTCCTACATACATTTTGCGAAATAGCATCGTCAAGCGTTTCCGAAGATCAATTGTTGTTCCAAATGTCCTCCAAATGTTTGCAAATATTTACCTTACGTAGTTTTCACATGTTGGTGGTTTTCCTTTAATCATAACGAAATACAAGGACAGCTGGATTTCACTCTAAAAAGAATGCAAAATGTTCCATAAGGTCAAATCTGTGGTTAAATAAATTAGCAGATAAAACATTACTCACTATACTTGCAACCTAAAGCGTAGGTATGTTTTCAGACCATATTATATTTACCTACTATATAGGTACTCGTATAATTTCTAATTGTGAAGAGATAAAAAGGCTCTAAAGAAGCTCTTTGATTACTGGTAAAATTAGTGTTTTTTTGTTTACAGCTGTGTTTCCGAACCACGAGGTTGAGTTGCAATTGGAAATTCAAGAAACTATTACATATCCTTCGGCCGTACACTTCCGGCACCCTTCAATTCATAGAAGAGTCATGCCAGGTAACCACAGTGAGATATATTTTTTTATACAGTGAGAATTTTTTATCACCTGCAAAAATTGCATAATTTTTGGCGAAAATGATTTAATACGTGTTTTTTATTTCAGTATCATTTAGAGCAAAAATTTCGAGATATTTTATCAAAGAAGTCTTAATCGCTCGACACATTATGTACTACACACAATGGAAAATATCTTGATCTGATCATTTTGATTTTGAGTAAAATCTATCTTGTCGTACTCGTCGAGGCTAACCTTGAAATATTGGCTTAGATTGTTAATAATTGGGGCAATATTAATTATTAGACTATTATTATTACTATGCTGAAAAGTTTTTGTTCTTGACATAAAACATTTTAAAAATACTGTAGATTGTTTAACAACCATTTTAGCACAGAGAAGAGTGGGAGCATCGTCAGTTACCATTATGCCTAAAACTACTCCAAGAACCACAGCAACTACACCAACAACTCCTGTAGCCACCATAACTACAACAACTCCCATGACATCCAAAACTACAACAACTCCTGTGACATGTAAGTAATCGTGTTATGAGTCAGTAAAAATAAATATAAGGTTCTTTGAAGGTATTTTTATTATTTATTTATTATTATTATTATTTATTTGTACAATTTAAATATACGTAATTAAGATACTCGAATAATCGAACCATAGCGGTTAAATTACACATTAGACTCAGGACATACAGACATGTTCATGCACACAAATGTAAGTCCTGTGTGGGAATCGAACCCACGACCTGCGGCGCGTAAGGTGAATCTTAACCAACTGCGTCAATTAATCTATAAGATTCCGAAGAAACCGATAAATATTTTGCAATACCGATAAAAATATCGAATAGTGTGTTATTGAGTAGAAATTCAAATGTTACATGAATTAGAAAACATTATATTAAAATAATTTTAAAGTCATGAAGTTGATTGCTAACAAACATGGGGAGAAGAAATTTGATTTTTAAATTAGAAAATTGTCGGTACATATTTTCTTTATTTTGAGGTGTCTAAGCTGTATTTTCTTTTTAAATTGTATGTAAAATTTCACTTCAAAAATATAACAATTCGGATAGTGATAAAGATTCATCTCTCGCTTATAATATCGCGTTCCCGGGATAAAAAGCTTATGTCCTTCTCCATACCATAGGCTATCTGCATTCCAAATTTCATCATGATCCGTTGAGTAGTTGAGGCGTGAAGGCGTAACAAACAAACAAACTCACTTTCGCATTTATAATATTATAGTTAGGATTAGGTATACCATATATAAAAAATTGCTTATGAAGCTATACTTTTTCTGGGCCATGGCAATCGCCCTTGGACCAAACGAAATGGGGGTTTTACCGTACCTAGACTAAATAATAAATAGTGATACTAAAAATGCAATAAGGTCACCCATCCGGCCAAGAACATTAATTTCCCCGTATGCATTATACTGCCTGAAATATTTATGAAATGGGCATTCGTTACCGTAGAGCGTAGACTGAGGAATATTTAGCAACTATTATAATATTCATTGAGCGATTTATTTTGTGAACTTGAGTTTTATGAGGTCAACCATAGGTCAAATATGGTGGGGAAAAAAACCTTTTACTTACTTTTCTGGGATAAAAATAGAGATGCAGTATTTACAATGATATTATAATATTCATTCAAATCGGTTCGGACGACATTACCACGAACCAACGCTACAGAAATCGAAATGTGTCCTATTTTATAAGATACTAGCTTCCCGGCGCTACTTCGTGTGATTGGTGTCCTACCCTACTACCCTCTTTTGGTTGGTGTCCTACCCTATAGGGCCGCTACCGCTAATCACTGAAATATCTATCCATGTTGGTCTACAAAGGTAAAAAATTATAAAAACTCGAGACAATTAAAATTTCCTTAAAACTATTGAAACTTATTGCAACAAAGTTCCATAATAGCCCCCACGATGAAACAAAGACACAATTTTATTATCATAATTTTATTACAAACATGTCAACTGAACATAAATAAATAGACGAGGGCATTTAAGTGAAAAGCCCCTGAAACGTCTCATCTCGTAACTGGATGCAACTGAACATGTATAGCAGCACTCCAGCTGAAGTGTGCCACTGTGCAGCGACCCAGATTCACACAAAAGGGCCCACTGTGCGCGTATGTCAGCACTGCACTAGGTTACCTACTTGCATAGTCACACAAACTATATATAGCGCAAGTTATTCTTAATAAAAACTAGTTTGTGTCTCGCGGTTTCACCTGCGTTCCCGGGATAAAAAGCATCGTGAGGAAACCATAGCACGGTGGTAGGGTACTTTGTAGTTCCCACCTATCTGATTCCGAAAGCTGCATTTGAGAGCCAGTTCCTTCTAGGCTCGGTGTGCTTACCACCTTCGGCCACATCATCACTTACCATGGTGAGATTGCGGTCTGTGTTAGAGACCTGTACAAAATTGCCGCTAGGCCTTACTCACTCAAGTTGAAAATCTATCGTCAAGCACAGCACCCCTAGAAAAGATGGTACCGACGATCGTCATCGTTACTAAACGATCAACATTTGTATGTGATTGACATAAGAGATTCTGATTTGAAATGTCAATCCCATACAAAGGTTGATCGTTTACTAACGATTATCGACAACCACCTTGTCTAGGCACTCTGGGGCCCAATTCTCACTTCCCTCGAACTAGCCTTCGAATCGAACTTACGGTTCGAGTCCTATTCGACTGTAAAATTTCGAGGGGCGGAGTCAATTCGAACGGTCCCGACCAATCAACGCTCTAGCTGACTGGTTTCCCTTCTAAATATGCCGGCCTTGAAATTGCCAGAATAACGTAACGTTTGTAAAAGTTAGAATTCGTACTTTTTTCGATCGAGCGATCAGTTTCGATTGGGTGAGAATTGGGCCCCTGGTGTGTTCCGACAGCTACACTTAAGAGCCAGTTCCCGTCAAAGCATTCAATCAATATACTTACCACCTTCGGTCACGTCATCACTAACTATATGACTATGATCAAACAAGTCTTACCATAGAAAAAAAAAGTATCAAGAATTTCTCAACCCTAATTCCAAAATCAACATCAAAAATTCATACTTCGAATCTACAATCTCTATTTACACTATAAGCTCTACCTGCGGCTATGTAGCACTTACCCTCTATTTCTCAACGTCATTCTATGTCGGGATGGTTTTTTCTACACATTATCATAATAGTAACAAGGTAATATAATTGGGGTGAATACGCCGAATATTGGCGGGTTGGTGGCAATGGCGTCCTAAGTAAACAAACGCACTACCTACCCTACGGTACGTCAGTTCGGTGTCACTTGGGTACTTGTGAATATCACGCGTAATATTTTTTACTTTAGTAGAAAATAGACTATGCTATGCTTGTGGCTCCACTTACGTATGATTCTTGTGTTTGGCCTTCGACTGACCCCGTGAGGAGTAACGACAAGGCCGAGGATGTAGCACGCTTACACAGAATGCCTTTTTTATTTTTTGAATTACTAAAAAGTGAAGGCCCAATAAAGTATTTTTTATTCGTCTAAGTCGGTAAACAAACATACGGCCCGCCTGATGTTAAGTGGTTACCGCAGCCATATGAACGCCTGCAACACACGAAGCATCGCTCACGCGCTACCGACCTTTACCCCCTCCCCTGTGAGCTCTAGCGGCCTTACTCACGAGCAGGAACACAACTTTAAGGGCTTATTACACCTTCCTATATTTAGGATCCTAACTAGGATGGTTCTAACAAGGAAGCAGGAAGCTACTTATTACACTACACTATCTTGCTTTCTAACTAGGACGCGGCAAAGAGTATAGCAACTATACTTAAAGCGGGACGGACGACTCGTAGGGATGTAACAAAGGTCGATTTAAAAAAAATATAACTATACTTACATCGATGTTCTTCCGATGTTTTAAGTTTTTTATTATCTCAAACCGATCACACAAATTAAAATTTCAATGAACACAAATGAGCTCCTTTATGTTAAAATAAAACAAAATTTAACTTTATGTAAGTAAGTACCAAGTATTAATTTATAAATAATGTAGTACTTTCAATGTACGGATTATTTTTCTATTATTGTTTCTTGATTACTAATGACCTATACATTCATCCCTCAAAATATACGCCAAGACTTTAGAAGGGCCTTATATAATTATTTTAAAACATCGATGTTTTGAAATAATTATATATTGTACGGATTATTATTCTATTATTGTTTTTTGATTACTAATGACCTATACATTCATCCCTCAAAATATACGCCAAGACTTTAGAAGCCTTATATAATTATTTCAAAACATCGATGTTTTGAAGAACAATGTTACATCCCTAAACGTCCTAAATCGGAGCGACGCGATTACACTTTCCTGTTTAAGGAAGCAGAGCGGTTGGGACCTTCCTATCTCACTACTTAGGACACTAACCGTTCTTTCTGCGATTACACGTTCCTATTTCCTAGTTAGGATCCTAAAAATAGGAACGTGTAATAAGTGCTTTACACAACATAAAGTTATTTGGCTTGCGGTATTCTGTAAGGTGGAGGTACTCCCCCAGTCGAGCTGCTCTTTGAGCGAATAAACGCTACGCTCTACCTCTCTCACCTTATTAGCCTTATCACCCTTCCGCGGACAAGACGGCGAGTAAGCTTTTGAACTGGATCCTAGAAAATGTCTATTCACTTTAGCCTTGAAGACATCTAGGTTATAGGTGTCGGGAACACACAGACCCCGGAAGAGAGTTCCACTCCTTTGCTGTTCGCATAAGGAACGAAGGTTATATTTCCTTTTAGTAACAACGCAAAAATACAGTCTAGAAACTTTACTCGAGGAACCCCTGGGTAACTATAAAAGCCGCATTAAAAGTAGGTACTTATGTTATAAGCACAGTAATTAGCATACAGGGAGCCGTTACACTGTATAATGTGTAAGGAGGTAAGGTAGGAAACGGCAATAATTCATTGGTTCGCCTTGCCGTGTTCCTTGCCAGGTTATCAGTTTCACTGCAGTACTCAGAAATGTCAATTAGGATAACTGATTAAGGCGCCGATCCCACAGAAAGAGTTCTAGAGTTCCGAGTTCTGCATTCCGTTTTGACTATTGTGCACACAGCAAGCAGTCTAGAGTTCTGCAATATTCGCTACTGATCACATCATACACTTTTTTTACATTCAAAGGCGCCACATAGCTTACAATCAACGCGGAATGCAGAATTCGGAAATCGGAACTCTAGAACTCTTTTCAGTGGTATCTCTATCTTTATTTATTGAGTAGCCATAGAAAGGGACAGGTCTAGAGGTAACGAATCATTACACTTAATTGTAGAGTCCGTAGAGTCGATTTTTGATAATAACTGAAACAGTACACTTTTTAATCACTGAAGATCTGAAGTCCCAGCTTGAGTACGTAAGGTAAGGTCTTAAAATATCTACTATTCAAACGTAATCTAATACAAGATGACCAACTTAAAACAAAATTGACTCCTAACCTCTAAAAAAACGTAACTATAAGCAAAAAGGTCACAATGTCCACATGTCAAACTGCACGTGCAAGAGTCATGCGATCACCAAGTGCGTCGTATTCTCACGTATCGACGCGATTCCGAACAAAAACGACAGACGTGATTTATCGTCGCGAGCGAAGCGAATCGACAGTCGACACCCCCGCGCTAGATACACCCTCGGGGGATTTTTGTTAATGAATGCGCATTTGATACTAATATAAACTGTGATATAAATATGTAGGTTATCGGCTCTGCAAAGACAACTCCGAGTTAATATAAGGAAATGTAAATACTGTAGTATTATATCCTTTTATCAAACTGCACTCTAAAATGAAAAAAGTTTATCATAACATCGAATTACATAAATGAATATAAATTCGTTTACGTAAAATAAGAGGTAGAAAAAAAATGTTAATACTTAATATAATATAAATAGAGATCTTTTTTATATAAACAACGTATGTCGATTACATTCAAAAAATTAAACCTCTTCATAGGTGCTGTCAAGGTTTGGGAATACAGGCATACGCATAGACATAAGAGAATAAAAACACTAAAACTGTTTCTAAATTCAATTATTTCAATCTTGTGTCATGATACGGACCTAAGACATAATTTCATTGTATTTATTTCGTGTCAAATGCACTGACCATAGCGACACTACCTATCACGGTACCACCCTCGCGTTATTTTCGCGAAAAAATAAACGCAATATAATCGTAATCTCAGTATTCTTGCCACTGACTTCGGGGTCGATTTCCTTGTTTTTTATTTAACGGATTTTGAACTTTTATCATAGGAGTTACAGTTCAAAGTCGGTTAGCGAATCAGGTGTTGTTTTCCAAACATCCACCACAAAGAATAAGAATTCTTCATATAAATTAAATCAATTGTCTCAAATGACATTATTATTGTTTTACGATTGTCAACTGTATTGCTATGGGCCTATTTACTAGCAGTGAATTGTCTTAAAAATAGAGTTTCAGATTATATTACTTTGGATGATTTTAAAGTGGAGATTCAAATTTGACAAATAAATAAATATTAAACTGTTAATAGTACCCGCTTGGTTGCGTTCCGTCCAGAAGATTAAAAATCAAAATCAAAAAGTCATTTATTCAGTTTAGGCCCTAGTAAGGCACTTATGAACGTTACATTGGTACATGCAGTTGAATTTACCACCGGTTCGGAATACACTTAAACTGAGAAGACTCCGGCAAGAAACTCAGTAAGGTTTTTTTTATTTCTGTGGAAGATCTTTTAATATTACAGCTTTTTTTTCCAAATACTTATACAATATATACATTATTATTTTATGCTTATTCGTACAATTGTCACTTAGCCAGGGGGATGCAAGTGCAGAGAGAAGCTACTACAACCATATATTCTTGTCTTCCACGTAATGAGAATAAAAAATAGAAAAGAATCTTTGAATTTATCATAAGACATTTTAGTTACTTCGAGTGGGATTTTATTATAGAATCGAACGCAATTTCCGAGAAAAGACTTATTAGCTTTAGATAACCTGAATCTAGGTGTCACAATTTTATCTTTATTTCTTGTATTGAAGTTATGTTATATTTAAATTATTTGTCGCCAAGTAACTAGGTAACTTGTAAGTTCCGGCTCATGCACTTGAGGGCCAGTTTCATTGACACGTAGCAGAGATGCCAATAAGCTTAGCTTATTCAATATCGGTACCATATTGATTTCACTCTCAAGCGGGAGCATTCGAGCATAAACATCGGAAGTTCACTCACTCCCTTGCATGGGCCATGAAGTCTACTTCATGGCCCATGCAAGGGAGTGAAATCTTGGTCGTGACCAAGATTTGTTTGTAACACACTATATTTTTGAAATAGAAACAATAGTATCGATTCTGTTGTAAGTCGCACTAAACTAATTTTAATCACATCACATCACATCATGATCACATATCTTTCCCACAAGCTTTATTGAAAAAGGATAGAATAATATATAAAGCTATCAAATCAGTGTTTGCCGTTTTGATTTGCGAGTGAAAAAACGTAACTCTTACGTTGAAAACAAGCATTGGACTATTTTGACCGGACTAAATTTCTTACACCCTTTTCTTATATTCTTCGTTAGAAAGAGATATAGTGAGACTAAATTAGTTTAGTTGTGAACAACATAATCAGCACTATTGTGTGTTGTAAAATTGCCTATAGATTCACAATATGCAATTTTCAAAATAAACTCTCCCGTAACAGTTAAAAGAAATAAAAAGCTTAATAACAATACGCACAATGACTATATTTAACAAAAAAGCCATATCACTTCTACCTGCTTTGTTATAATATTATAGAACAAGAAATAATAGACGCGATGTCATAAAGATTCGGTGTTATATCCGTAAATATTAGAAAAAAAACAACTACCTGTGACTTGAGGTTTTACTCAGCTCCCTGTATAAAACATCAATCCACTCAAATTTCAACCTTCACGACTAAGCTATAAATACTAAGATGTATTTAAAGAACTGCATTACAAACATCGTGGTAATATCATGCAATTCTAAACTCAATAAATTATTTAACTTTATTACCGTTGCATAAGGTATAAATTTGCGTCTCTCTAGATTGTAATGTAATAGAATTAGACGCAAGTTGAAACCCAATATTGTGCACACGACTCGGTATAAAAAACTAAGACAATATAATATGTTTTTGTTTAAAGGATTTCGTTGGTGGGCTTATTTTTGTAATGACCTACAAACCATAAGAATAACTAATAATATATGTACTATTATATTGTACTTATGTACCAAATTGGAGTTACGTCGCCGTTAGGATCAAGCGACGACAAGATTTGAAAAATTCTGCGTCGCACGAAATTTGTATGGACTATTATTTCAAACATTACATCCATCCATTCGTTAGACATTTTGGGATTAAAATCTTCGGGAAAGACATGTTTTGAAGCATTTCTACCGAACCTCTGTAACCTGTAAAGGTTAGGTACACAATTCGTAATCAACAGATTTAATTTTAGCTTGACACAGGCAAGTCAAAAATGCCATAGATTAAAAAATACATTGTTCAAAAGATAAAACGTATGCCAGCGATATCAAGGGTAGACATTAGAAAAAAAAGTTAAAAGCATTGCTCGCAATACTCGGCCATTCGTACCTGACTTTTACACAAAAAATATGATTAATGAAGGTGGAAATTAAATAATTTCGACTCAGGTACACGTTTGGGATAAATTGCCGATTTTTTAACCATTGTCCCGGCTGACGCGGACGGGGCATTGTGCGCTTACCATTTCTACCCATATAACTTTGTGATAATTACACATTTGACGTATTTTATATGGTCCCTAAAAATGTGTGTGTGAGCAGTAATGTAAAAGTTTAAGAACATTCAATCTGACTTATGCCAAATGACTGAACTTTATAAAATATGGTCAATTTATTAACGTTGTTGTACATTAGTAATACAAAGCTTTACGATCTTTATTGTACTAATAATAATAGTATAGAATTCATCATCAAGTTGATGATAACTTTATCTTTTATTATGTGCTTCTAGGACTCTTTATTAATTGGAATAGATTTGCACCTCCTTATGGTGCGTCCATGCTACGCGAAGCGAGCACGATCCGAGCCACGAATAAACATGATTCGTTCGTTGTTCGTGTAGCCTGGACGGACGGACATGCGAGCCTCGAACGAGCATTTGCATCGCGCTCGTTGTAGGCTCGTTGCGCTTAGCATGAACGCACCATTATATGATATGACGGACGTCTATTTTCGCCTTTACTTGATCTTTATAACTTATCCTTGGTCTTCCCCTTCCTCGGCTTGCATCTATCTTTCCTTCTATTATGTTTTTAACAAATTCGTCGTGTCGTATGATATGGCCAAATATCTTTCTCCTCCTATTCTCTATTGTCTCCATAATGTTCCTTTTTTTTACTCGACTTAATACTTCTTCATTCGTCACCCTCTCAATCCAACTAATCCTCTCCATCCTCCTCCACATTGATCAAGGGCCTCCAGTCTTTACCTATCCCTTTGCGCACGTTGTCCACGTCTCATACCCATACAGAAATATATGTTTTAATAAATTTATCTTTAATTTACTTTAAATGTATATTTTTTATATCCGGTGTCTAAAAATATACAAGGTATTCCTTGGGCCAAGTATCAATTAGGTATACCACCACGCCATTCCAATTTCTCCAAAAATCCAAAATATTTTGAAGGAAGATATATCCTGACATAATTCTTTAAAGACCTGACGCATCTACACATAATAAAAATAAGTATTCCGTGTTCCATCGGATTCACAATCACTAAGATATATACGAGATCACCGGTATTCGATACCGATTGTAAAATTTTACAATCGAGACGCCTAGCCAGCCGTAATTGTGTTTTATATTTATACGCCGCCGAAGCTTATTGGAACATGTTGTTATTAGCAAGTATTCGTTATACACGTACCTACTTGGAATTTTATTGGGCTTTTTTTGTTTATTGTTGTGCGATTTGAATTTGGATGCTGTATTATTGATACTTGTTAGTTAGGGTTCGTTGGTTACTATTTGAATTGGAAGAGGAACTTATTAAAATTTGTTGGTACAACTTAAGGACGTTTATTGCGAATTGTATGTATATTGCGACCGCTGATAAGCATGTGACTAAAATTGTGATGAATTAGCGAAAAGGAAGATTGAAGTAGACGTGAATGGATATTTAATTAACAACAATTATGTACTAATTACAATTTATATATATAGAAAATTTCCTCTATTCTGCCGCTGCTTCCGATTAACGGCAAGGTTCCCAGAAGGCGGGCAGCGTTTCCTCTTTGGATAGCCAAGCTGACGCGTTGGCGGAAAAAGCTGCCCGCCCGCTGGTATCCGGAGGCCTCGATCAATTTTGACGACAAAGTGCGGGCAAAATTATAATGGATTTTATGTAAAACAATCAAATGAGGATCAAGTTCCCTTTTATTACCAACAACACATTCCCATTCATCAAATAAATTACAACAAAATCTCAGGTTCAAATTTAAATAAAACTTTCAAACATTTAAAATACCATCATAAGGAAATCTGTACAGAGAGATTTCAGGATCAACTTTTGTTTACCAGACACGAAATCTGGAAAATGATAAACGCTACGGAACCTTCCAACAAAGAAAGCAACTCCCGCTTTACCTCAATAAACTTGTATTCTAAGTTGGCAATAGCGCAATGTATTTTTCTTACATCAATTATTATAATTGAGACGGTTAATTGGTTTTTATACTGTTAAACATTGCATTCCGGTTTGTTTACTAGTTCCTTAGCATCGAGTGAATTGAATTGTTTTTATATTAACACAGCGGGAGAAACAAAAAAACGTCTAATACGAGCGAAATAGCACCAGAGTATATTAAAAGGCCCAATGTTTTAAAATCTAAAAATATTGAAACACTTCTTTTTAACGTTACATTTTAGGCTTTTTTTAAACCTAGGTTTGCTTTTGTAATACCCTTATTAGGGGGTTGATAATCCAGGAAAATATTAAAATTTCAGTATTAAAAATTCTATTGTTCAATACGACATAAAATTCATTAGGTTTAAATTAATAAGATTTAATTGAAAATAATGTAAATCCAAAATATTTGTTACAAGCTCATATGATAAGTCTGACTCTCATACTCAGCATTCACCTTTTTCAAAACAAACATATGATTTTATAATAGTAATATAATATGCGAGGTCTGGCGCCAAAAACACGTAACGATGTGTGACTTTATAACAAATTCAAACAGAGCCCTCGTAATCAGCATAATATTTTATCATTCTAATTGGCAAATAAAATAATTTAAAAAAATACCCACGGCCGCGAACAGTGTTAATAACGAATAATATAATATACCGATTATGCCCGGTTTCAATAAACAATAACGAATCGTTTTGCTTACCAATGGTAGGTTTTTTATTGCCAAACTGGGCATATAGATCATTTCGTAAGCAAATTTTACCTGTGATAGCTACTTCCATATGGGAGGGTCTGCTATGAGCTTTGAGGTATTTGCTTCATTATTAGTAAAGATATAAGAGTTTTAATTTTAATAAATCTTAACCGATACCGGTCCGTAAATTATTTAAACCGGGCCTTATTCTGGATTGCCTATGGATGGTAGTGGAATTCATTCAAAATCAAAATCTAAGTCATTTATTACTTAGGGACTTATGAACGTTATACACTTGAATTTACCTACTGTATAATATAATTAATACTTAATTATTCGCCACATTTGTTCGATATGTATAATCTTAACTAAATGTTTGTTACGCTTTCACGCCTAAACCGCTGATCCGATCGCGATGTTTGAAACACATAGCCTACGGTATGGAGAAGGACATAGGCTACATTTATACCGGGAACGCCGACGAATCCGCGGCGGACAGCTAGTTTGTTAAAAATAATAATCGTTATTCGATAAATAGTCAACCAATACCGAAAAATATCGAATATCAAATCATCATCATCATAATCAGCCTATAATGTCCCACTGCTGAGCACAGGCCTCCTTTCACAAATGAAGGTGAAAGGGAATGGGCAATACTCCACCACGCGGTGCCCACTGCGGATCCGTGGAGGTAGGCTAGTGGTCAACCTACTGTTGGAATTTTTCAAGCCGCCTAGGAGGCATCCAACTAGCTTCACGACTATCACAATTAAGTGATAGCCGGGACCAACGGCTTTACGTGCCTTCCGAAGCACGGAAACGCTCGATTTGAAATACCACTAGGCGGTCACCCATCCAGGTACCGACCACGACAGGCGTAGCTTAACTTTGCCGATCGATTAAGAACGGCTAATCATGCTACACCACGAGCGCTTCTAAACATCAAATAGTGAATATCAAATAGTGGCGGCGAATATAAATCAAAATTAAATACGTATTGAAGTTCTCAAGTAATAAATATCGAAGTACAAAACATAAATACAAGCTGCAATAATAACAGTTCAACATTTACCTGTTTTGATTGTAAACCGACAATTATCATCGGTTTTTGTCGTAATTATAATGTATCTATACTTTGTTTAAAGGTTAAACATTACTATTTTTTTTACTTTTTACATAATAATTTATCGATACACGAAACTACCATTCAAATTCGTGTACTTAGTCAGCACAGAGTTTAGTTTTCCGGTGTGTAGTCATTGATAGAAACCTTGGAGGATTGTCAGTGATGTGACTGGCAGGGCAACAACTGCTCAAAACGAGGACTGAGTCCCTCCTTAGGTGCCATTGAGTTTGTTGCATTATCACCCAGTGATTCTAAGGGATCTCACTCACATTACTATTTTTTAACCGACTCCAAAAAAGGAGGAGGTTCTCAATTCGGTTGAATGCTTTTTTTTTTTTATGTTTGTTACCTCATAACTCCGTCATTTATTAACCGATTTGGAAAATTCTTTTTTTATTTGAAAGGGTACACTTCCCGTTTGGTCCCATTGTTGTCAGATCAGGAATTGATTCAATTCAAAATTCAAATTCAAAATAACTTAGCTCTAGCTCCGATAATCGCACACAAAAAAAATTCTTTATGAGCGACTTTTTGTAGCACATGGGCATTTCAGTATTGAACTCTGAATGTTTTTTTTATACCACTAAGGTGGCAAACAAGCATACGGCCCGCCTGATGGTAAGCGGTTACCGTAGCCTATGGACACTTGCAACACCAGGGATATCACTCGCGCGTTGCCGACCCTGCAGAAATCTCTTATCACCCTTTTTGAAGAACCCCATGCTGTACTCCATATTCATACTCCGTGTTTTATATTCGCTCAGCGATTGTCGCTCGTGGGCGAGCTCTCTAAAAGTCTAGAGTTAGAGAGAGAAATATAAAACCATAGACTAAGGATTTCGCTAGAAAAAACAAAGTTGGTACTGGAAGCGTAACAAATTATGATGATATTTCAAGCATTGTTCGTTGCTGAAGTTCAAGGGTGCGGTGGGTCAAAAGAAGGTCGTGTAATATGACCCGCCAGATGGCACGCTTCGTAGACTTCCGAAAATTGAAAAAAAAAAGGTGCTTAAGACATTTGCAGCAAAAAGTTTGCGTCGTTTGGTATGGCTTAAGATTTTATTTACTGGGTTCCGTAGTATTGAATTAAAAATAAATATTGGTTCGCTTTTTGTTTTACGTTAATAAAATTTTACGTTTAGGGTTTACCCCAATCAATGGTAGTGACGTAAAATGCCGGGATAAATATCGTAGGAATCCTAAAATGAACTTGAGCTTTCGATAAGATTGGAAACCATAGCACGGTATTAGGGTACTAAGGTACGTAGGGTACATGTAGGGTACTAAATGCCTGGTTGCGGGGCACGCAATTGTTGTCAGTGCGATTAGAATGTAAATATTATGTAATGAATCTAAGCTTGTTTTGAAAAGACTAATTGCTGAGTTTATTGCCGGCTCTTCTCAGCAAATGCAAACTTCCGAACCAGTATTAGAGTATTAGAGCTAGCCTGCGAAGGTCTATTTGAATAAATGATTTTGAATTCTATACAAACAATCAAATTGAAAATCTTTCTCTAAGCACCTACTTGTATGCTTTGGTCCGGAAACAAATTGTTAAACAAAATCATTTTTTTATAAAATATACACGGATCCCTAAATCAGCTCAATGCCGAGAGTACTTCGCGAACTGCATGTGCTGAACATTTGTAGTAATAACATCCGAGCATTGCCCATACATCTGTTTGTCTGTCACAAAAAATATTAGCTACCTACTTACGGATTTAAGGAAGTCGCAGTCATTATCTCTGTGATTTTTGTTCAATATGATAATAAATTAATACAAATTATTATTACACTTTCATAAAATAAATTCGAATATTGTTTTATTTATTATTGTATTCGTAACTCTTTCTGTAGCTTTCCCGGGATAAAAATATCCTATGTACTAATCTAGACGTTAGTCAGTTTTTATCGAAATCGGTCAAATATTAGCAAGTTTCTTATACGACTAAATCGGTAAACAAGCATACGGCCCGCCTGATGGTAAGCGGTTACCGTAATCATATGGACGCTTGCAACACATGAAGCATCACTCACGCGTTACCGACCTTTCCCCCCTCCCCTATGAGCTTTGGTGACCTTACTCACGCGCAGGAACACAACTTTAAACAACATAAAGTTGTTTGGCTGAAGTATTCAAAATCAAAATCAAAAAGTCATTTATTCAGTTTAGGCCCTAGTAAGGCACTTATGAACGTTACATTGGTACATACAGTTGAATTTACCACCGGTTCGGAATACACTTAAACTGTAAGGTCCCAGTCACTGCTCTTTGCGAATAAACGCTATGCTCTACCTCTCTGATTCGGATTGGGATATAATTAACTCTTTTCCGATTCTTCTTCCGAACCTGTGGTAGCTTCAGTAATTTCGACCTACATAATTGCCTTCCTAAAGGCCGATTCATTGAATTAAAAAAAAAACTTTGACTTTGATATTCATAGACCATACTTGAATAAAACCACTCGTTTTAATTACTTAATATCGGCATTCTCAAAAACACCAATCGAGTTCCATTTGATTTATAACAACCAATATCATCTGTCACCGAACGCTATTATAAACGCTACAAATACATACTTTCTCCTTCTAACGACGTATCAAAATGAACTAATCAAGCCTAAATCGCACTATTGAAATTTTCCGCGTATGGTAATCAAAATAACAAAGTTCCGACGCTGCGTAGGAGTTCAAACTCGGCCATCATCAATTTAAATGATAGAACATTAACAAATACATTATCTCAGCATTCTATAGATGGTCACATCTTGACCTGAACTGTACTAATGTAGGGAAACTCACAGTTACCGTGTCGTGTTTGTAAGAAAAGTAGAAGAATTCAAATGATATAAATCTAACTCTCTTACTTAATTAAAATCATTTAATCTGCAATCTGAATACATTAAAGCTAGTTGTAGCCAATAAACCACGGTGCGGTGGAAACATACGGACTATTATTTCGTGCGCTCTCGTTCGTGTTATAAAGAACTGCTCGATATTAATCGTGTATGAATTATCAAAGGCATTTATTATTTTAGGCCCTCGGTGTGCTGTGCACTTATGAATATCAGAGCTATTGACCGGTCCCAAATCCTGTATTAGCAGATTATCAGTATTCCGATAATTTTCATTAAAAAATATGATATAAGTATAGTATGTAGGTACTAACTGATTTCGATATCAATAATATATAATCATTATTTATTCTCTCTTCACAAATTATATAAAAATCAATAACGAGCATTTTAGTAAGTCAATAAAAACAATTTCTGAGAGATTGGTGTCTGTTCTAGGAAAACCTGTACCACAGATCACCAGCTCAGCAGCTCATTCAATACAGATAAGGAGAATATAATTGTGGTATATGTATAAATATTCCACGATTTTATCTACGATACTAACTGAATCACGTTAACATAACGAGTATGGCGTGAAAAGATGTGAATTGTCGTAGTAGATTGCTATTTTATTTATTTACATTACATCACATTACATTTTAAAAATTCTGTTTAAAATCCTATAGAAAAAATGCCTATAGGTAGGTACCATACAGGACATATAGGTTTTGAACTTTAATAGGCTTGCGTGGGGAAGCTTCCCACCATATTGTGGTCAAGATATAAAGTACGCAGTTCAAGAAGGAACAAATAAAAAGTTTTGGACGTCAAACCCAAAGTATGGGAATAATAATCGAGCATAGGGTGGCCGACGCAAATAAGAGTCCGTATTTTTGAGCTAGACACGCTGTTATACCGGTAATATGGCTGTAATGGCCAAGTGTTTCCGCCACAACGAATGGTATCGAAGAAATCAGCATATAAATGAAATGTACATAAATTTAATGTCCGATATAAAATTGGAAAGTACAATATTGAACCGGTACTATTGGATACTCATCTCTTACTACTGAAATACGCAATCAGTTTAGAAATGACGAAATTTGAGTGTCGTATGTTTACCGAGTAACCAATGAAGGCTTTTGAGGAAAAATTACTTGTAATCAAAGTTTTTATTGGTTGGGTAATTTAAAGCTATTCTTACCAAGTCGGAATGTGCATCTTGCAATGAAAAGTGATGACATTTCAGAGCAAAGCGTTCGGTAAAGCAACTATGAAATCTATTTATAATACAGTTTTATTTACATGTTCTTATTTTAAAACACATTATAAAGTTTATAAATAAAAACTATAGTAATTTTTCGTATATTTAATCGTTAAATGACATTTAACTTTTTAGGAAAAATAAATAAAATCTTTCCCTTATATACACAAGATTTCTCGGGCTCTTCCTCCCCGTTATTGGAGAGAAAAAGGGAAGGAATGGACAAAATCGTCCTAACGTAATAAATTAATGCAGGTTCCTTTCGGTGAAGGAAAAACTCTTGAGGAAACCAAAGATAGCAGAGGTGGTAGACCTACCGGTATGTTTCGTTAGCTACATTAGAGCCAGTTTCAAGCTTCTCATGCGCCTTCGGCTGCATAATAACTATCATAGTGAGTTTCTGGTCGAACTAAAGTCTATATAAGTATACATCTAAATATATAAAAATCAATGCCACTTTTCGTTGTAATTTTATAACTCAAGGACTCACCTATCCAAACCAAATGTTTAGGCTTTGATCGGACTATTTAGTAGATGGTTTATGTGAAGTTTGCACAAATCGGTCCAGCCGTTTATTAGGAGTTCAGTGACATACACACGTACAGTAGAATTAACTTCCTGGATGGTTTAGATAGAGTAGGGTAGGGTAGGGCAAACGGGGACCTTCGGGGTCGTGGACAATCGGGGCGGGGGCCCTGAACGCCGAGAAGCGACCCCGAGGAGGACGATGGGTCGTTGTGGTCACGACTCATCGGGCGATAGCACCGCGAGGGTGCTGGGGGGAGGTATCACACTTCCCCCGGGACGAGCTATCACAGCGCCGCGCGTGGAGGGGCGAGCAGGTACGCGATCTGCACGAGAGCCCGCCCCCCTCTGTAGCGCAGGTGGCGACCACCGTGGGGTTTTAGCCGGTAAAAGTCCGGCATAACCTGGCCGCTCCCCCCAGGGCGGTCGGGTATCCTATGAGGATTTCCCCACGCTAATAAAAAAAAAAAAAAAAAGGGTAGGGTAGCACCGCAGGGTAGGGTAGCACTACGCGAACGAAGTCGCGCCGGGCAGCTAGTATATGGTAAAAATGTGGTGTAATGCGAGGTAATGTTTGGAATAACTTTTTCGATGTGTCATAGAGATGAGTAACTCGACATAATCACACCACTATTTCTTAATAGCATTATGAACAGTTACAAAATGACCCGCTTTCCTTTACATATTATCTACTTCATATACATTTAATTTGTTGTTGCGAAATTAATTTCGTAATTATTTTGGTAAAAGATCATTCGATTGTTAATACTAATGTAAAAATGATCCATATTCGAATCGATTTGCATTAAGTTACGATCATTATCAGTCGCATTTTAATACAGATAAATGTATATTATCATAATAAAACTGAATGTTTTTCCGTTGATAGTATTAATATTAATAATAGTATCAGGATACATTAATAAAATACTCACATTTAATTATTTTTAAATAATTAAAAATACGTAGGTATTATTTATAAATAAATATAATTATTTAATTTAAAATAGTGCCTATTTTTTATAATAATATATTTTATAGTACTAATAAGGCGCCGATCCCACGGAAAAGAGTTCTAGAGTTCCGAGTTCTGCATTCCGCGTTGATTGTAAGCAATGTGGCGCCTTTGAAAGTAAAAAAAGTGTATGATGTGTGATCAGTAGCGAATATTGCAGAACTCTAGAACTCTAGACTGCTTGCTGTGTGCATAATAGTCAACACGGAATGCAGAACTCGGAACGCGGAACTCTAGAACTCTCTCTGTGGGATCGGCGCCTAATAGTGACACATCCTTACTGTCTTTGTATTACAAATTATTTCTGTTTTTTTTTTTAAAGTGAACGACACCTTTTTGTGTAAGGCAAAGTTCACAAAGAAAATAACTTGACAGTATTGCGCAAAGCAGAATAAAATTTATATTATTTATATGCTATTAATTGACATGAATCGAAAAATGAAATAGCATGCAACTACTGCCTAATAAAGCAAACTGATGAATATTCCAATGAATCAAATGACAGTTAGGTAACAGTCCGAGATGATATACCAACTTTAGAAAACTGGCGAATTTATATTCAACCTTAACATGCTATAAATAGAGTCGCGCTGTGGATAATTGATTGAATATTTAAATTTGTTAGCGATCAGTCACAGCCTGGCCGTCTGAAAAAAAAAATGTTACCAAATGGACATCGGCCGCTATTGAAGTGTTAAAACCAATAAATCACCCAAACTCGGTGATTAATTTATAGATCATCCATTTTCTTCTACGAAATATTAATTAAACTTTATTTCGAACGAGACAAGACATCATTTCCTTTGAAAAAAGTGGACTCAAGTGTCAAATTAAAATGGTATTGAAATGTTTTATTAGTCTGTTTATGGCGATGTTAAAGAAGCTAGTACAAGACAATAAAATAAGAAAGTTTAGTGAAAGGTCCAGTGATATATTGTTTTAATTTAGATTGAAAAATAAATATTTACATTTAATTGTCACCGAATCAACCTTTACAAAAGGAAAAATTCTATTATTAATACAAATACAAAGTAATTTTAAAAAAATAGATCTACTTCCAAATACACTAAAAGGTATGAAATAACTCAAACCTGACACTGATTGAAGTCAGCGAAAGAGCACGACGTATTCCATTGAAAATATTTCGCTGTGTATTTGGAAATCAATTTTTTTTTTTAAATTACTTTTTATTTCATAATTTTTAGTTTTTCTTAAATGCACTAGAGTTTGACCAAGGTTTTGAGATGTTTTTCCTTTGACACCACACCCGTAGCTCGTGTCAATAAGCCAGGCCGTCACACATATTTGTCCATATCTTGAAAACTACTGAACCGATTTCGATGAAACTTGCACTGTTCCCTAAGTTGAAGTAAATGTAAACCAATAAAAAAAGAATGGTTACAATCCGATTAATATCTTCGAAGATATGCGTGGACAAACATACATACATACATACACCTATGAAATTTTGTATATTTGTTTGGAACCCCAATAGATCATCATATGTGAATATATTGCAGTTCCAATAATATTACATACATACGAGTCGAATTGATAATCTCCTTTTTTTTTAAGTCGATTAAAAAAAACCCGACTGAGTAAAACATAAAATAACTGGAAAGAGAAAAACAAGCTCTTTAATCTATATTTGTTTTTAAATAACTTGAATTTTATAAGGTATTGCAGTGCATAAGGCACTATTACTAGAATTTTACAGATTAATTTGATGTGTTTTGCAAATTCGTGTCACTTCCCCAAATCTTATAAGTTTTAAATTAATATCCTGGGACATTCCTCACACACGGTCATCTGATCCCAAACTAAGCAGTACTAAAGAAACCAGATAACTGATATAATACATATACTACTTCTTGTTTGTAAATACATACTTAATATACATAATTACACCCAGACTCAGGACATGCAGACATGTTCATGTACACAAATACATGTCCTGTGTGGGAATCGAACCCACGACCTGCGGCGCGTAAGGTGAATCTTAACCAACTGCGCCAACTGGCCCGTCAAATTAGGTCAAGTCAAGTTTTAGATTAGCGTTGCAAAAATAAATACCCTGACGTAACTATTATTTAAAATTATTTTAAATCTAGGTATACTACTAATCATTATAGTGAATTATAAGTTCGAATTACACAGACACTACCTATAATTCTTACATTAGGTAATAAAAAAAATGATCGTACACAAAACCTCATTACAGGCGCGATAAATAAAACGTAGCCTTAAGCAACGATAGAACAGACAAATGGTAATGTTGGGACGATATTAATTGTAATTGAGACCGGTATTCGACAAGATACCGAGTGGATACGGGGCAATAAATAAGAATACACGTCCAGAATGTACACACACGGTTTTGTGTCGCAACAATTGTAATACAAACGGTTTCTTCTGATGACGAAATTGATGATTTGTATTTTCATAGAACAAACATCAATAAAAAACAAAAACAACATCTTTCTGATGTACAAAAAACATTACTAAAAAGAGGCTACAGGGTATAGTCACTAGATTTTCCTGCGACCTGGGGGCCCTAACTTCCCAAACTCTACACACCGTAGTCAAAATATGTGGCTTGGCCGTTTCACTACTACAAAAACTATTGTATAACAAAAAAGTAAGCATTTTTTCACCTTACTCCCATGAGACGGTAGCGAAACGGCCAAGTCACATATTTTTACTACGGTGTGTAGAGTTTGTGAAGTTAGGGCTTGTAGAGTAAGGGCATGTAGAGTTATAAGCTTGGCTCTACATGAGATCTGATAACTTTTGGACAGTGCAGTGTGAGCCAAATATCTTGCCAATATTTTACATAAAAATGTTTTTGGTGGGATTATTCTTTATGATTTCTCTAGTGATATTTTTAGGTGCCGATCCCATAGACGGAGTTACAGAGTTCTGCAATATTCGCGACCGATCACATATCATACACTTTTTTTAAAGCGCGCCGCCTAGATATAGTGAACGCGAAACGCAGAACTCTAGAACACTCTGCGGGATCGGCGCCTTAGGCCTACTTGCGTCGACCTGGGTAAATATTGACCATTTAACCCGGCGTTACTTCACCCCATGGAACTTCATAGTCCCAGAACAACCGATTACCATTATTTAGAATCATTTCTCTAGCATTCTACTCAAGAAATATTTCCTATAAAAAATCTACATATAGAATTATCTATATTTCGCGTCGATTGATTACAATAAAATGTCCAATATTTAATCGGCGGTATAGACCCCACCCTCTGTTGCGGTAAAGACACATTCTTACCTAAACGTTTCATTAAACCTACTTCAACAAAACATATTGGCAATGAGCTAGATTATATTTTGGTCTCGCTATATGACGTCACCATCAAAATTCCCCATTTTACTTTATATGTAAGTAACTATTTATTTCATTGACGTTTATACTTGGCTATATTTCATAGACAAAAAATGTCAAGCGCGCCAGATTATCTAATAAAAGGTTCCGTATATTTGTATGCATTCATTCTATACCGCTGGCTTTAAAATTCTTAAGACATTTGAATTCGCTAATTCGTCTAGACTCCCACTCTGGACCTCATTATTGATACAGGAGGCTCGTACTCCTTGACATATGATAACTATCTATAGACCCATTTGAATTCTTCCCGGGAAATTCTTCACACATGGTCAAGTAATCTCAAACTAAGCAGAGCTTGTACTACGGAAACCAGAACGTGGCGTGTACTACGTAAGTTTATTGAAATCTGATTCAGATTGAAACAAAATCTTAATTGGTAGAAATATAAAATTGATAATGACTGCATTTGCAGTTAACAGAACGTACGAAAGTTATCAGAAAACCGCTATATGAACCGGGTTAAATTTGAAAATGATTAAAACTTATTCTGTGGCCCTACAACACAGTATGAGAATAATGAGGTTTTGAGAAGATAGCGAAAAACTTTTTGACGCTGTATTTTTTTATGTTACAAAACTTTGTTATAGTGTTTTATTACCATGAGGACTAAGCTGACAGCCAAGATTAAATTTAGGAAAAAAACTGCACACAAAACGGTACAGATGAGAGATCAATGCAGAGCTTAGACTTATGGAGGTGCAAGGTGGATGACACCTCCATTTAAAAGGGATGATCTTCCGCCAGGCTGGGTCATCGTGCCGAGGAGCGCGGTCCAACTGTACTTGTCGGACAGTTGTATATATGCAGATTCTCGAGAAAACTTCTTAAGTGCGATGCAGGATGTAGGATAATGTGGCGCCACGCTGTCTATCTTTCAGTGTGTGAACTATCATAGAACCATGAAATTTGTTGGACTTCTTTTTATATCGTAGAGGTGAATAAGAATAAAATATCCGAACAAATTTAACCCCTAAGAGAGGGGAGTAAAATAGGAACAGGTGAAACCAGTAGTCGTATCATCCTACTTAATATTAAATGCGAAAATTCGGGAGCATGGATGTACGTTGGTTACTCTTTCACGCAAAAACTACCAAACTGATTTGAATGAAATTTGGCACACAGGTAGGATTTGTTCTGGATTAACACATAGGATACTTTTGATCCCGGGAAAACACACGATCCCTTGGGAATGCGGGTGAAACCGCGCGTGACAGCTAGTAGGTCATATTTCTTTAAGGTTTTGTGCGTAAGGAACCCAAAAAATCCAGCTTGTCAATGACCAACAGATTATTTATGCAGAACAATGATACACAAGCATAAAAAGCATTAGTATTCAGGCTATAAACGTTCCTCCCACCAGCGCTCCAATTGTGATCTTTCGTAACTATTCCAACGTATCTACAAATGTAGGTATTATATACGATATTAACAATGAATGTATTTTATATGGCCATTTTTATGTTAAGCTGCGTCAGTGAACGTGGCATGTGTTATTTCTAAATATACTTAGAGATCTTTATCTTCTGTAACACGGTTTATGTATTTGTGATTTTGAATTTTAGATATACCTACGATGACAATGTGTGCTGAGTTAAGAAAGCTCTGATTCAGCATATATCGATTGGTTCCGGGATCAAACCCACGACATACGAGACGGAATGCTACCGCTTTGACCACTGGGCTATCGCTTGTGCACGTGATATTACCGATCTTACAGTAGTACCAACTGATATGGCTTACCGATGTACCTGAGCAGAAGATACTTTTTGTACATTTTCAAAGTGCGGGAAACCGCTATTGGTTGGCAGCTGCCGCCATGTTAGCGCGCGCCGTGCGGGGCGTGACTTGCGAGTGAGACGGACCTAACAGCTGCACTGTATTATGGACCTTATAGTAGTGATCTAAGGTTGATTGTAAGTTTTAAGCATTCTTTCGTTAATCTTCGGGGCCATACTTTATTTTCTGTGCGAACGAAGATTCACGACGCGCCATATCAGTTGGGTACTACTGTACCATGATAACTCGGCAAAACGCGTTTTCCGAGAGATGAGACCTAGCTAGATCGATTTATATCCATCCCCCATAAAGCAAAATTCATCGAAATCGTTAGAGCCGTTTTCGAGATCTCAAAACATATAAATACATATATTGCTCATTTAACAGTTTAGGATACGGCTATTAATTAAATATTAATAATTTGGAACCTTTGATTAGAAAACCATCAAATCGTCAATAAAACGTCTGACATTTGGTCGGCACTTTCTGTTCATATATTATTTAAAAACGTATTAAAGCCCATAATTCATAATTAAGATACGTTGCGTATCTTAATATCGAAAACGCATAAATATCTAGTAATGTTACATACGTAACGGAACGTAGGAAACGGTGCGGTGCGCAAGCGCAGTTTCTGCCCATTTGAGAGGTTAAACCATTTCAAATGACACCAATGAATAATTCAAATATATACATGCATAATGACTGAAGCTGTTGATTGTTTTGTTTTTGATAGCCACCAAAATCATGTTTTTTTAAATATTTAATGGGATTGCATTTGGTCACTGACCCGCGCATAAAGAACGATGACAAAGCCGAAGATGGCTTACCCGTGTCTAGAAGAATACTCTCCCTTGAAAGTCCCTAGTTTCCTCTACAATGGGGGTGTTCCGGATTTCATCTGACTAAAGATCAAAGGAAACATTAACCTGAGAGCTTTAACAGAACACCCCAAGTGGGGTATTGAATAGGTATTAAAAAAACTTATTAAGTTTATTTTATAATTTTTCGATATCAATCTGGGGGCACGGGAGTACCCCCCGCCAAGACGAGCCAAGCGAAGCGCAAGGGCACCCTTGGCCGTTTCGCTACTACAAGGACTATTGTACTACAGAAAAGTAATTAACAGTGAATACATTTTTCACCTTACGCCCATGAGACGGTAGCGCAACGGCAGCCACATATTTTGACTACGGTGTGTAGAGTTTGTGAAGTTAGGGCTTGTAGAGTTAGGGCGTGTAGAGTTATAAGCTTGGCTCTACATGAGATCGGATAACTTTGTGACAGTGCGAACCATATGGTCTCGTATTGGCAACATTGTACTTTTTACGTGTCCCCACCTCATGTAACTGTAGTTATGAAAAGAAATTACATCAATTAATAATACAATTGAAGTTACAAGAAAAACTAAATGAGATTCTTAAGTTCACGAGCTGTAGGCCTGTAGTCGTGATAAAAAACTCGAAAATGCTACAAGTTTTTTAGAAAAAGCTTTGCTATCTTCAAAACGAAAAGAGTATCCTAACTATCCTAACTAGTATTATAAATGCGAAAGTGAGCTTGTTTGTTTCTTACGCCTTCACGCCTCAACTACTCGACGGATCATCATGAAATTTGGCATGCAGATAACCTATGGTATGGAGAAGGACATAGGCTACTTTTTATCCCGGGAACGCGGGTGAATCCGCGGGCGACAGGTAGTAATAAAATAAATCACAAGAAGCACCAAGGAAAGTAACTAGTGTAAAATCATACATTATACCAAGACGTTGAACTCATTAGGGGGGCAATAAAAATCACTTAGTGACGTTTATTAGAAGCAGCATATAATTAAAATTGTGTGAAAAAACTTATGAATTTATGTTACAAAATAACTTTAAATGTAACATTTATACAATGTAACGTCTGAGTAATGTGGACGTCCTTGGATGTCTTTAGAAATGTCAAAAGTATTATTGCAAGAAGATATTTAATTTTATAATTGATTGCTGGATTGTCTGTGGCATCATTGATAAGTATCAAAAAGTAGCTGGATGTCAAGGGAGCCGTTGATCAAGAAAAGTTTATTAATTTACTGTTTTTGTGTCTTTAACTCCGTAAAACTGGCGGGGGATTAACTTATGCAAATTTTGAAACAACAAAATCACGTAACGGAAATCAGAAAATAATTCAAATTCAAAATCATTTATTTAAATAGATGATTTTGAATTTGACTTCGAAAGCACTTATGAAAAGTCTGACTCTAATACTGTAATACCGTTTCGGAAGGTAGCATTTGCTGAGAAAAGCCGGCAATAAAATCAACAATTAAAAAAAAAACCTTGCTGAGTTTCTTGCCGGAGTCTTCTCAGTTCCGAACCGGTGGTAAATTCAACTGTAACGTAACGTTCATAAGTGACATACCAGGGCCTAAACTGAATAAATTACTTTTTGATTTAGATTTCTGAAATCTCTTTTCAAAACAAGCTTAGATTTTTAGAGAAAATTTACATTCTAATGTATCTACATCGCACTAACAACAATTGCGTGTCCCGCACCAAAACTACAAAGTAGTCTGAAGTAAATAGCAAACTTAAGCAGACCAGCCCCCACAAGCATATGTCATATTTGCGACCAAAACCCTTATGTTGTTGTTATGTTTTGCGTGGTTTATAAAATATTTCAAAACCCTTTAAAATGTTTTTTTTTGTACTAATCAATGTATGGATCTCACCATGATTCTTTAAACTATTTTGCATCGGTTTTATTTGTCAAAGTAATATATTTATGCTAAGGTCATTGCCCAACAGTTGGTTGACTACAATACAAATAATTCTATCACTGATTCCAATCAAATAAAATTAACACATCTGAAACTTAATACTGTATATATTCATAGTTTATCAAGTATGTATACTTATGTTAACAGCTAATTAACGACAGATATATACACATTAGGTATATTTAGCTTTAAAGTAGAAAAAAACAGCGTCTCAGTGAAGCGATGTATGTATCTACCGACGCAATTAACTCAAAGTGCGACCGGTTTTGTGAAGAGATTTGAATAATAAAGATATGGGGTCCTCATAAACAAGCATATGCCACATACCTACTTATCAATTTCAATTCTAATGGTGATAAAGATTAGACATTGCAGAGACGAGTGATGGTGATCGGCGGTTAATTATGCCTATGGATAAAGAGCCTCTGTTAGATTTTCGGAAACCTTTTATTTATTTCTAATTAATTTTAACTCTAAGACCTAATCTAATTTGAAGCGAGATCAGTCTCTTATTAAAATAAAATTAATTTTATTTTTGAATGTTCATCATCGTAATTTAATTGAAATTCCAACTCTAAAGGTAACAAATCAAGGTGCACATTTTATTCTTAAATAAGTCACTATGCTCATACAAAAATGTCAGATAAATAATATTATAGAATCAAAATGTCAATTATATTTTAGCATAAAAATTGAAATCCAGTAACTTCGTAATGTCAAGTTCATTAAGTCGTCTCGTTAAAATTGCTCAATAAACATCTAGAAGGTAGTGCCATCAGTATTACAATGATTTATTACATAGAATTTTCAATATACTATACGTTATAAATTGAAGTTTGTTAATCAAAGTTCAAGATCGAATATTTTTTATATTCAATATACATGCTATGATTTTTGTTAGGTACATATTTTACTGTATAAAAATTATTAACCACTGTATAAAGAAAATTCTCTTACGTATTTATACCTACTTCACCAGTCTTTTAGCTAGCTAATCTATGGTAATTTTACCGTACTAAGCTCCATGAATTGGCGGTGTCGCAACACTGTCATTACGTATTCACACAATAAAACAGAAATAACGAGATGTGCCCAAAAGCTGATACCTCCGACTTGTGTGTAGTTGAAACTAGTTATACGAAAGCACCTCACAACATAAATTTATCATTATCGTCGAGGACAAAACTTGTTACTTATAATGAGCATTAAGAATAAAATTTTAGCTATTATTTTTAAAAGTGGAATAATCATTTTTAGTTGTTTGTAATTTTCCATTTGTAAGATTTATGCATATACTTAATGTAATCTAGTTTTTAGATAATATGGACACAATTTTAAGCGTGTGACGTATGTAACAATAGCTTTATGGTCAGATGAACTGGATTTAGCAGAGATTAGCTGGGTGTTACAAGTCTTTACAGTGCACGTTTCAACTGAGAAAAACCAATACAATCCATGGTTTTTTTCCCATTTTTGTACATAATCTGATTACATAGGGTGACTGGTAATTAGTAAACGACACTTAGACACATGATTGTACTCATGAAAATGAAGAGGTTACCCAAAAAAAAAATTTTTTTTTGCACTACGGGAACTAACAGCTAATAGCGCGCACGCGGTCGGTACGGTAGCTAAATGAATAAAAAAAAATTATAAATGGTAATAAGTTTTGTTTGTAAATAGATAACGTAACTAAATTAAATAAAAGCTGATGGTGTATTCTTATTCTTGTTTGTTACTAAATATTATGGGGTCAAGTGCTAAGTAAATACATTTTTTTTTTGGTAAAGTTGTTTGTTATCATCAGTACAATCATGTGTCTAAGTGTCGTTTACTAATTACCAGTCACCCTATATAAACAATTAGTATTTCAAAAGTAATTCATTTACATCAATCCAAAAAATACTTATATTTTTCACCACGTGAAACGTGTTTCGATATAAAGTAAGTTTTAATAAATCGTCAGCTATAACTTTTACCCAACATGCATCTAACCACTCCTTTCGGCAGCGCAGCGGGGGACACAGAAGCCCGTCTATTAAATACTGTCGGGTTTACCTTAAAAGGCAATATACAGGCCAATTAACTCAAACTATATCAGTAGGTATCCGCGATCAGTACTAGGTTACTGCATTTATCTATGAACTGTCTCATTTTAGGAGGTCTTAATATAGAGATTTCCAAAGCTTATTTAAGACCTAAATTGGTTTTTTCAGAGCTTTAATTCTTTGTTTGAACACTGATGGACCGACTATGATATCTACAAAAGCCTAGAAGCCAACTGGAATTGTGGAATCACCAGAACACACGAAATTTTCAACGTGGTAATAGCTAGAAGGTTAATTGCTCCATGTGCTTAAAAGTGCATGATACGATACCGCACTAAAAGCCGCTTTGCGTCACGCACAAGTTTGAACAAAATGCATTGAGAAACAAAGCCCTTTTTAGACGAAAGCCTTTTTAAAAAAGCTACTGAAGTTACGAAAGTTCGCCTGAAAAGAAACGACATGAAACTTATCAAGGTAACGTAAGAAAACATATCAGCACTTGACATAAAATAATGCGATCCCCCAACTCATTAATAGTATCCCCAGAACAAACAGCACAATAAACCAATAACCACCTCCCAATAACTATTGCCCAACATTTCCACGAGCCACTTCACCGTCCCAATAAAGCTCAATCCAGATCCCAAGATAAACAGCCATCGGCATCAAAACCAAATAAAAATGTACTTTATATCTGTTATTATACTTATTATAGTACAATAAACATCGTACGACTGCAGTTTACGATGTACGGACGGCCGCAAGACAATCGGACCTGATAGTCTGTTACATTCAAATAAAAATTGTTTACCATGAGATGAGGCCGACTGCCCACTGGATAAGTTTTATGTTCACAGTTTTAGGATTCCGCATGATTTGGGAGGACAGGTTATCAACTGCTCAAGAGTACTCTTACAGGATACCGCAGCTGAATAACTTTGTTGGATTCCTGCGTGAGAGTAAGTTCGCCAGTGCTCATTGAGGAGTGATGCCCCGTGTTTTCCAAACATCCATATGGCTACGGTAACCACTTACCATCAGATGGGCCGTATCTTAACTTCTTTATTAACTTCGTTGTATAAAAAAGTAATTAGAAATCTGTGTTAGAAATCGTTTCTGAAACTGACATTGGTTCTGAAGACGGGAAGAAAGATTCATGAAACATCAGGGATGGTGGAGTCAATCGTTACGTAAGTATCAGGGCCTGAATAAATAATTTTAGATTTTTTTGGAGTCGATAACTTTCTAACACAATAAACGATGATTTACAAAGAGAATTTTAACCCTGGAAGGTATTTGATCTCCCGGGAACACAAGTAAAACTAAACTTTTATGTTCCTTCTATTTCTACATAATAAATGCCTCTATGCTTACATGAGACAGATTTGAATAAAATAAATGTACAGAACTATTTACTCTTCAAAATGGTTCTAACTTCACCAAATAACTATACAAAGTTCCACATAATCAAAGCATAGATCGTAGTTTTAATCGTCCCAACTAATTAACGCAACTAGGCTCGTTCATATAAAAACGCCGATACTAAAAATACTCGTTAAAAGTTGAATAAAAACTCAGCCGAAGTGTTCATAAATCTGCTATTAATACAGGGGAGAAATATTTGATATGTCCTAAATACTAAATTACTTTTGATAGTGTTTCTGAAGGCACATTTTATTGTCGCAGATATAAAAAGTTGAATCGTGTGTTAAATACGAAGAGAATATGTTTTTCGAACTACTAAACTTGGTAAAAGTTTGGTAGTTAGCCGAGTTTACGACTGTCTGTTTCACCCATGATAGAATAAAGCTAAGAAATTATTGAAACTATATATATGCCCATGATATGATGGTTGCCAAAACACAAACCCGTCAAGTGTGAGTCTCAGAAACTTTTATCATGCAAAAAGGCTTCGTCTTCAGTTCCCAGTAAATAAATCCTTACCTATTTTATACTATTTCTTCAGGCAAAAACTAGGCATCACAAAATTGGAACTTAGGTATCGAAATCAATCATTCAAAACAAATTTTTCGATAGAACCAATATTGACAGGGGTTGAAGATGACGACGCCAATAATGTTTTTTTTACTAAGTCTGTACACAGGCATACGGCCTGCATGGTAAGCGGTTACCGTAGCCATATGGACGCTTGCAACACACGAAGCATCGCTCACGCGTTACCGACCTTTCCCCCCTGCCCTATGAGCTCCGGCGACCTTACTCACGCGCTGGAACACAACTTTACACAACATAAAGTTATTGGCTGCGGTATTCTGTAAGGTGGAGGTACTTCCCCAGTCGAGCTGCTTTTTGAACGAATAATGCTACGCTCTACTTCGAAACCTTCCTTAACCTGCCTACAATAAATCACAAAATATTCATCGTAATCGGATGCATAGTATATGCATAAGTTACACATACTACAATTCATTTCAAGAAGAAAAATGCCATTTACATATGACAAACAGACAATCTCATCATGATTTAGACCTCCAATAATTTCCATAATGAAATAGAGCGCTTGACCACATTAGACAGTCACTTAATGAATGAGCTACATTACGAGGTACCGATGAGCCGCTGTACCCTCGCGTGTGGTCCACCAATTAAAACTTATACTAATTTATTTCAAGACGATATCTTAAAATTTTATCTGTCGGTACATTATGCGCTAGGTTTCTGTTACTTTGTAATTACAAAAGTTTTCCATATAAAGTTGAATGAGTTAACATCGGTTGGTTTACACGACTGTGGATAGCGAGGTCATGTTTATAAGTTTTTTAAATATTTAGGAAGAAATTTTACAGATTATGGACGGAATCCATATTTCTTGTACTATTATATTTTCTGTCCTAAAAATCCTATAGTAAGACATACCATATTCACCTCAGTAAGATACAAAACAAAAGCAACCAATTCTGGAGCAACATCTAACTCCGCAATATAATAACGAAATTTAATATTCGACATATAATTAACCCTCAAACGAAATTGCTATTGCGAGAACGACCGAAAAACCGCTCATAGGCATAAATCATTTGTAACAAAAGACGTACGGTATACCGATTGCGGAGCCCATCGCTAATTGGGCGTCACCATAAACCGGGCCGCCATATTGGAAACACAAAAGTCAATTCCGTCGACAAAGAGATTTGAACAAAAAAAAGACGACTTAAAGCCCACCGTGTAACACAATCTCGTACCGCGAAAGAACATAAAATTCGGTTGGCTATTAGATTCAGCGTTTGGTATGAAGTAAATGACATTTTTATACTTTTGAAGTGAACGGGCCGCGCCCGCGCATCTCCACGCACGCACACACGCGCGCGCATACACACACGCATACGTGCAGGTATAAACAAATGTGCTAAGTAAAAAATATTATTATAGCATAATGCGCCATAAAACACGAGTCTCCGAGTATCGAGTAGGATTCTCAAACTGTGTGCGATGTTCGTAGCGACCGCTACGAGTCATTGGTTTCGTAGCGGTCTCGTAGCGCGCACTACTTTAATATCGTGCTTTTTGAACGAAAATATACATTTCAATAGTCAAACAATTCTTTCGGTGTAGTATAGGGTGGCTGAATTTCAGTATTTTCAGTTATGCAATGCATTTTGTACGGTATACTATGTATTGAAAATGTATTATTAAATTTATCAGATAGTTCAAAGAGCCAATAACCGGTGGCGAAAAACAAAAGTGGCAACCCTAATCCTTCAATCATCAGGTAGACTAACATGACAGGGAATGTTTTTGTAAGTGGTTCAAAAACATTTTCAAGGGACTCTATAGGAAGGCATAATGTATATGTATTAACATAACATACTATAGTCAATAATAACAAACAATATTAAAAAAAGTTTGAGCACCGCAACGAAGACGGTACTCCAACATAAACAATGTCGGTGATTTCTATTAAAATCATTCGGCATTTCGATATACGAATTATATTAGAATAACGTCTGGGAAACGAGAATCTACGCAATGTGCAATAAATAATCGAACGGACAGCCCAAACGTAATGAAACTATAACTCCAATGACCATCGATATAGAGTTCATTTTGACGTAACTTAGTGTTGTAACTACACGTAATAAAAATTGTTAGTATTTGGTAAGAACGTGCATCATCCACGTCCAAAGTTTAAGGACATTAGTATAAAGAATATGCAAATGAATTTACTTATACCTAAGAATAGTTGCGATAAATCGATTATCTTCTTGTTTACCCTGTTTAAGATTATTTGCGAACATTCTATTATCGTTTATAAGTTTGACGCGATAGAGTCCAATCTGTAAAAATAATGCATAGTCTAGTTTCTACAGTGCTGTGCCACTAATAAAGCAAATAGTCGTCCATTTTAAATAATAAGAGCTTTGTCTGGACAAATAACAAATAGATGTGATGTAGAATACAGTGAATACACGTAAACGGATGATTGTCGAACAATATATGTTTTTCTTGCTATTTCGTAGTAGTTTTACCTATTTAAAAAACAAGAATTTAAGTTGGTGATGATAAAATAATCATGATATATGATGATGACATTCAGGATATTGAGATGGATGTGTGGAGTGACGAGAAAGATAAGAAAGAAGAGTAAGAGTAAGATAAGAAATGAGTACATAAGGGGAAGCTTGAAAGTAGCGCCAGTGACTGAAAAGTTGAGAGCGAACTGTTTATCGTGGTATGGACATGATATGAGGTGTAATGAAAGCCACGTCACTAAAAAAGTTATTAATATGAAAGTGGATGGATATACGGGAAGAGGAAGTCCGAAAAAGAGATGGATGGATTGTGTGAACGTTGCCATGGGTATGAAAGGAGTGAATGCTAGTATGACGGATAGAAAAGACGTATGGAAGAAGCGTAAATATTGCGCCGACCACAAATGATTAGGAAGAGAGCAAGTGGATGATGATGATATATGCCTTCCTTTTTCGCTCCACATAAAAACCCACGTTGGTCGACATCAATTAATTCCCATCTAATCAGAGCTGTCTGATGTCTAACCACTATATTGATTTAAAACTGATCTCTTCAATTCGACAACCATCCAACTCAAGTAATGTTACGCACCCAGAATGCCGTGATGTTGGTGTGCAGCCTGCCCTGCAGGTCAGGGTCCGAGAGCGCGCCGCGGCCGAGCGAGCCCGACGCGGAGCTGCCCGAGGGTCGCTTGCCCCGCCCCGCGCGCCGCTCGCCACCCTGCGCACCACGCCTGGTCACCACCACGGCCGATCACACACTTCGATGCTTCACTGACGACTGACCTACGCGATGATACCGACGATACGTGGTGGCATTCGAGGATCTTGGTGCGGTGGAGGATTTGGTAGGGAATTCTACCTAAATCATTTAAAAGTGTGGGATATTTAATGCTACTTCTATATCAAGACGTGTTTCTTATTAAAATTGATAGAATAAAAGCGCCAACCCCACAGCGAGAAGTCTAGAGTTTTGCGGTCAGAGTTCTACGTGCGTTCTCCTTGATCGCCGCATAGATTACAATGAACGCGGAACGCAGAACTCAAGACTGCAAGCTGTCGGATTGGCGCCTAAAAAATCTACTTGGAGTTCAGAAAAGGCAAGCTTACCGACCTGATGGTAAGTAAGGTACCTATGGACATACATAAGAAATACCAGGGCTATTGCAAATGTGGAACCGATCATTTCTAAGACTAAAGAACAACTGGTTTTCAAGTGCTAAACTTTGGTCAATTAAAGACAATAGGTGATAAAGAAAAACTTGTCAAATCTACAATACTCTAGCATTGAGATATCAAAATAACATATTCTGAATCATCTGCTGAACATAATTTAAATTTTTAAGGACAATAAGGTAGTAATTGGAGCAACTGGATAAATTGACATAAAACGTAGGGATATGGATTCGGTTTGGGAACACCTTCTGCAGCATCGATTCTCAGGAATCTATTCGTCCAGCAACTGTCGGTGTTCTAGTAAAAAATACTAATAATCTAGTACTAGGACTACTAGATAGTAACAAGCTAGTCTAGGATGGAGACCAGTAAGGTGCATGCAGACAGTACAGATGAAGTATAGACAAGATGTTTCGTCTAGTGCTGAGTGAAGTAAGAAGCATCGAAATGTGTGACGGTGTAGCGTCTAAAAAGCATCTATTAACTATTAATATACATTGTTATTAAAGCTAATTACACATAAGATTGAGATAATAAGATTGCCCAACCAACATTAGGATTAACTGCCGGTCAGTGGGGGTCAGTGGGCAATACATTCAGATGACGTTTTGTCAACTGTGTAGCTTTCAGACCACTTTTTGGCAAAGGTCGTAAGGTTGTGCAGCCTCATATTGACTGATGCAATTGATATTATTGAGAAATAGCGTATGTGTAATACCTAAATAGCGTGTCATGAGCTTTAGAGATATTTTAGACATTAGGACAAGCGAAATTGAGCGCACCATGAATGTATATGTCAATATTGTACTCAGTTCCGCTCATCCTATTTTTAACCGACTTCAAAAAAGGAGGAGGTTCTCAATTCAGTTGCATATTTTTTTTTTAATGTTTGTTACGGAGTACTGGTTACCTCATAACTCCGTCATTTATTAACCGATTTGGAAAATTCTTTTCTTGGTTTGGAAGACTTCCCGTTTGGCCCCGTTCATTACTTTTTAGTATACTTTGAAGTCGGTTTAAGATTTTTGTAAAACAGTTTTTGTTTAGAAATTCATAAAATATTTTCAAAAACAATAAAAAAAGAGATCATATTAATATTTGAAATAACAGCCTAAAAAAGATATAGTATTTATTGAAATTAATTATATGCCAGTTTGTTATAAGTATGGGTGTATATTTAACAGAAGAATATTATGTAGGGATGGGAACCATGCACCACCGTTCATGTCCATGTTCGCAATACGATACATTCACTCCAATTCATAATAGTATTTAGACTTGAATGGCGGCAGAGGAGTGGTCGTGTATGACTATATCAACTCATGATAAAGGTCAATAACATGATACAGTTTTAGCATTAAATAAAAAAATATCCATATAGAATTCATTTGAAGAACATCTAATAATACAGATAATAAACGATTTATATCGGACTACATGACCGTCTTGTTTTGTAGATATAATAAAATGTATTTTCTTTTCGACCAGCTTTGTTATCTGTAATGCGGAAACTCGTTTTTTTTACCCTGAAAACGTTATTTAGCCTTACAAGCGCTGGTAGAGTAATGTATGGTAATAAAAAAATCATTATGAATGATTGATGATATAATTTCATACTAAAACTATTTCTGAAGGCGCTGGTGTCTATGATACAGTAATTTCTTACTAGTAGAGATACTGACGTGACCCTTAAAGATGCATTATGAGTACCATTGTAAGTCAATTAATTGTGTCTATTTAATGTAACTATGGAGAAATTATTATTATTATTTTTATTAGTTTCATGCAAAACAATCAATGTCGAGTTCAAGAGCTCAGGTGGAACCATACAGTCAGCTAAATAAAGTTCTTGGTGAAGGAATGGAAATCATACGGGGTTAGGATATCTTCGTTTTGGTAACTTTGTAAAGAAGGAATTGTTTCGAGGAAAAACTATTTAAAAATCCAGTTTCTTAAGTAAACAATTATCAATATTACCTCAAAACGGTAACGGTTTTGTCCAAGAAGTTGTTAATTCAAATATTCATAATGAACGCCATTTTAAACGTATTAAACTGCTACCCAAACTTCTGAATAAAGTCTGCAAAGATGCTCAAATAGAAAAGGCTCACGGAACCCCTTCAATGGTGTTAGTATACCGGTATGAAAGGATCATCAATGAATCGTACCAAATTCGATAAATAAATGTGAACCATTGAGTTTCCTAACGTAAGATTCCGGTCTCGTACAATAACAAGCGGAGCTGCGTGGGCGTAACGAATGCTACGGATTAGTCTTAATTTTGACATAATATTATATGATTAATCTTTTTTTATGTGATCTCGATGACATCGTAAATATACCGAAAAATAGGAAATCGATTACCGGAAATGGGAATTGAGATTTATTTTCTATTAATGTTGAATTTTTTAATGAAGTTCAGACTATATTGAAATCTAACTCTGGATATTAATAAATCCTTAATGAGTTGAATGTTTTCATTTTTGTTTAGCATTTTTACCCGACTGACCCGGAAGGAGGTATTAAAAATAAAAGTTTCGTTATTATAAAAATATGGGTATCAAATGAAAGCTTGTAAATAGACCATTCCATATATGTATATATTGTAATACTTTTATGCTATCATTTTGACGTAAACAGCAAAAAACCACGTTTAATGCAAGGACAGTAGGTACTGAGCCGTTACCATACGTAAATCACAGATTTGCGATGGTTGTTAGCGTTCCTTTACCGTACCGCTCATTTACTTACTAATACATACAACTCTTTCTCTTTTCAGTTAATTTATGTTTTACGCAGTCGGGTTTTTTGTTTCTTTTAATAATTTAATTTGCTAAAAAAAAACAACAAAAATACACTTATAATCGAAATTAATTTTGTTACTTATTCATAATAGTGATGTAATCGACCAAAAATAAAAGAGGGACAATTACCAAATACCTACATTAGGTAAGTAGAAATAATACAAAACGATATTATGGCGACAAGATGAAAAACCGGTATTAAATACATAAATTTATTTTAAAAAAACTACGGGCCGTGCCCACACTTAGTCGGATTGGTTATTATCTGTGTAGATACTCATGAGATTCATTACACACTTATTGGCTAGAGAGCGAATAAAACCATTTTCGTAAGGCGCTAGTGATGTACCGTTTATCGATACATTATTTCGATTTGATTTTTAATTGAATAAAAAAGTTCTTTTTTATTGTAAGTAACTTTTAATGATTTTGATAATAAAGCATTTGTACATTTTAATGATTCTTATGACTGTAAAATTAATAAGTATCTTTACGTTATAATTTCTAATAGGGTATTGAATGTTTACCCACGCTAAAAATAATCTATGTTTTATTCCATGTTCGAAATATCTGGGTATTTCACATTTTTAATATCTTCTTTTTTTAATTAATCTTTTCTGTAAATCTTTTTTTTATATATTGTATTGCACTAGATATGGAAGAGCGGAGCCTCCTAGCACAGATATTTATTATACTTAAATGGAGACCCCAATGGAGGATATTGTTGATGTAGATAATAAGTTACCGAAATAAATATTGTTCAATGTCATTTTAATATTAGTAGGATAAATATGGGTATGAAGATGTTCTATGACATGTATGGCTGACAATTTTTAAATGATATTCTTCGTACTATCGTGAATTTAAAGTGACATAATATTTCAATCGAACCATCGACAATATGACACAACACCATCGACCATAGCGCATCACTATCACGAAACCAGTTGGCGTGTTAATTGCGGTACCAAATTCGTATCAAAATCATTTGAATATCCGTAATTTATGGCAACGACATAACCAAGTATCATCTCTACTTGTGCTCGAGTATTTGTGTTAATGTTTGCATACATTATTAAAAAAAACTCCGAACTGGAATAATGTTACTTTAGATGAAAACTACGAAATTAGTGATAATTTGGGGTCGTCGGCCTCGTGATTATTCGTGTTAGGTGCAATCGTTGCTGTGGTGATATACCTTTTTATGGCGACATCTGGGTAAATCCGTGTTTGCAACTACGCCGTAGACTGATTGTGAGATTTACAGTTGCCTATTTTTAAGCCAAAGTTAATGTGATTTGTGGATATGCTTTTAATTAATTCAAAAATAGTATTGAATAAATATTTTAAGGTATGATTCCTGTACCTATTCCATATTTTCACATAAAACTGAATTTTAGGCCGACTACGACTATTAAAAATACGGGGCGTTTTTAGCAATTCAACATTTTCAGCTTTAGTTTGTAAAATATGAATGAATATGTATCAAAGAATTAATCATTCTTACAATGATTTATGTAACTTTTATATCTTTGTTTTGCAAACCATATGAACACACTAGCGATCTATAAAGCTCATTTATCTTTCAGTCACTGATTATGTCGTGTAAATCTTCTTTTACATTAATTATAGCAATTTTATTATCCTTCTCCTAAACTCTCAAATGCATAAAATGACTTTTTAAAAGCTTTATAGAAACTTGCAATGTATTGTTTGGGTCAAATCTTGCAAGTCGAATTTCACCTATCGAGTGGTCGGATTGACTTGATATTTGGTATACATTAGTATATTGGAAGACAATGCAAGTACAGTCACCAAAAATAGGTTGTATTAAAAATGTTTTTTTTAACCAAAATATCAATTTTAAGCTAGCAATTCTTTGATTCTTAAAAAAAAACATGTGAGTCGACACATAGTGGGTACAGTCAGCAAATTAAATAGTGATACATAGGATAGAATCCTGTTGCATTGTTCACATATGCATTTATTTATTTTTATTTTATTTATATTAAGACACATAACAGAATACATAAACAATATTATTATACATTGGATATATTATTTTTCCATTGTTAGACGTTCGTTTAACCAAGTCAAATGTAGCTCATGAAATACTTGAGGATAACTTAACTTGAGAATGTCAGGATATAGGACTGGTACTATTATATTTATTTATCACGATTCTTTCCTTCATTTTAAGTCCAAACATAAACTTTTTACTACCACAGCGTCTAACAACACTAGCTTTTATTGCACTGCATGAGCTGAAATTCTGCATACACGTTTAGTTTCGATGACAATGCAATAAAAGGTTGATTTTAAAGTTTTTTTTTTTAATATAATATTTATTATAATAATGGTTTACTACAAACTTTGTCGACTGTACATAAAGCCCCGTTAAGCGTATGTCCGTACGTAGAGAGGCTGCAGTTAATTCCATGCGACATTTATGTACGTATTCTAACTGTTACCACAATAACATAAGTTATCTACAAAATGTTTATAGTTTTGAACTACTTACTTAGCTGAGGGATTACACAAAAGTATTAAAATTTTATATCAATGGATTACAAATATATTTAATTAAACCCGTTGGCACGCACATGATATAATTACATATGAAACAAAATAGAATTCCAGAATCCACTGAAGTAACTGCGAGTCAACTGAGCGGTTTGAATGTTTGTGTACGGGAAACTTGGCGTAAAGACAGATCATACACTGAAATAATATATTAGACTAGCTTCTGCCCGCGGCTTCGCCCGCGTCGCCTATAGGAAACAGATGACATATTTTCTTCAAAAACAAACATTATAAGTACCCTCTCTCCCTCTCATTTGTTTTTTTTTCTTGTGTGAGCCCTATTGACTCTGTTAGGCAATCCCATTCGGAAAATCTGTGATACACGTGACCTTTCTTAGTGGATACTTACACTTCACAAAGAAGACACGCTGTAAATTTCATGTCTCTAGGACCAGCACTTTAGGCTGTTCGTTGATATATCAGTCAGTTAGTTCTCATACACAACTTAATCCTGCATTTCATCCCTTTGAGGGTGAATTATCAAAAGCGCTGTGACACTTAAAAAATAATTCTCAATCTTTTTTTACTGTTTATAGGCCTGTGTTTGACCGCAATCTTCAGCCTAAACACAAAATTTGATAATCCTAACTTAAAAACTGACGGACTTTCATACAAACTTTCATCCCTTATTTTAAGGGTGGAATTTCAAAAAACTCTTTCTTAGTGGATTCCTACTCTTTACAAAGAATACATCCTCCAAATTTCATGTCTCTAGGACCAGCGGTTTAGGCTGTGCTTTGATATATCAGTCAGTCAGTCAGGACTTGGAATTTTATATTCTGACTGATGATTACTATAATATATTGGCTTTTTTTTCATACTTTTTTTTTATTTACAAAATAAAGTATAATATGCAATCATAAAAACGTATGAAAAAACCAAAAACTCACGTGTGCAATAATATGTTTCTCAGAAAATTCAGCCCCCGTTTCACCCTCTTAGGGGTGAAATTTCGAAAAACCCTTTCATATTTGATTCGTACACTTCACAAAGAACACACTCTCCAAATTTCATGTCTCTAAGACCAACGGTTTAAGCTGTGCATTGATATATCAATCAGTGAGTTCCCATACACAACTTCATCCTGCTTTTCATCCCTTCGAGGGTGGAATTATTAAAAACGCTGAGACACGTATCAATTAATTTTTAATCTTCAGCCTTAACACAAAATTTGAAGATCCTAACATCGAAACTGACGGACTTTCATACAAACTTTCATCCCCTATTTTACCCCCTTAGGGGTGGAATTTCGGAAAATCCTTTCTTAGTGGATACCTACTCTTCACAAAGAATATACTCTCCAAATTTCATGTCTCTAGGACCAGCGGTTTAGGCTGTGCGTTGATATATCAGTCAATCAGTCAGTCAGTCAGTCAGGACTTTGAATTTTATATTTATAGATGATACTTTTTATCCATGGAGAAAGATTCTACGGAACATCGCTTGTGGTGGAAGCTAGCCCTTACATCCCTACTAATAATAAAAATATGAAATATGTTGGTTTATCCTCTTTTCTTTTTTGCAGAGATATTTTGTGGGCTGGAGACATATGCTAGTTTTAATCGGTGGATAGCTAGGAGATAAAATCCTACAGACAATATTAGACGATGGTAAGTTACTTAACAACAACGTATCGACAAATTCAGAGTCCGAAAACGTGTTATCTAACCTATATAGGTAAAGCCCTGAATTTGGAGGAACCACGAAAGAAGATATTTACTTTGAATGACCAGTTCATTCAGAAGCAATGAGCAGGAAACATCGATTATACCGACGACGAGCGACGGGTAGTACGGTAAGTCCTAGTTAGGTAGCTCGATGACCTGTAAAAGTGGTGCAAAGCGGCTGAATGGGGGCAGAAAGGGATTGAGTTAAGTGATAAGATTTAAAGGCATTCAGCATTGAACGGAGTAGATCAAAATTCTTGGCATTGATAACATATTTTTTTGACACATACAGTTTTTCCCTTCGTTTATTTTATCATACCAAAATACCAACATAATAACAGTATGACTACCTAAACTTAATCTGTAACTAATTAGGAAGAATGAAAAAACTTATAGAGCCTATGAGTTAGCCATAAAAAATTGCATTTAAACATCAAGTCAATCTAAAAATAAAACCCTCGATGTCCAACCGCAACCAAAATCCACGTACAATAAAACCTTTTTAAAAACTACACATTTTTTACCCCGCCAGTGTCTTCCATGATTTTTTTCACCGGGTATCATTCCCGTCTTTTTTTCCGCCTCTATTTACGCCCGGGACAATGCATCGAATCATGACTTTAAAGATAAATGGAATAAAAGTTGGGAAAAAAAAGCCATAGGTTGTGACGACCAATTTAAAGTGGATACCAGGGTTGCATAAAAACGAAAGTGCGTAAAGGTAAAAGAATAGTCACGGATGTTGGAATGATATATTTGGATACGGCTTCTTATTGGAGCCATAACTTGCAAACAAGTGCTAAAGTGGGCAAAGGTTGTGAGCACACCTTAAGATGCCAGACGACAGATTTTCTACTTGAGCCAGCCAGGCGTGAACTGCACAGTGCCTTACCATCTAACTATGTTTCCTCATGATGTTTTCTATCACAAAGAGCTCAAAGTCATCGTATGATTACAATCCTTGGTATTGAACGTCACTAGAGTCTGGCAAACGAAAGTTGAGCCTGGCTGCAATTGAAATTCTTTACATGGCAACATTATATTTCGTCACCCGGCATAAAAAGTGACAACTAGTTTACCTGAACCAGTTTTGATACTAACCCTAAAAAAATCACTAATTTTAGTCTCACTATGTCTCTTTCTACTAAAGAACATAAGAAAAGGATGAATAAAATGTAGTCCTGTCAATTTAGTCCAATGCTTGTTTTCAATATAAATTTAGTCGCCATCTATCGCGGTTACGTCTAAATACTCGCAAATGAAGATGACAAAGACTAATTTGACAGCTTTAAATATGTTTTATCCTTTTTCAATAATGTTCGCAAGAAAGAGATGTGATGTGACTAAAATTAGTTTAGTGCGATTTACAACAGAATCGACACCAATATGCTAAATGAACTTCTACGGTCGCTAATCACTGAAACATCTATCCATACAGGTCGTTGTTTTGGTCAGCGACGAGCGACTCAGGGTCGATAATACAAATGATACTGGTGCTAAAAAAAATATATAAATAATAAAAATAAAAAAAATTAAATTTTGAAAATCATGTTATAAGCTAAAAGTGTAGACATAATACTCAATGGGAGTACGAGGGAGTAAAGGGGTGGGGCAATGGCGGCTTGCGCCTAGCTCTAGTCTGTGCACGTGCCTAGTAACTATACTTTGCAATAATTTTATTTCAAATTGAATAAGGTATTTCTCAACATATTTACAGTATTAAATGGAATTAAGTCCATTTTCGGGGAATATATATTTTGTACTACCGCTCCTGGGTCGCTTGTCGCCGACCAAAACAACACCCTGTATTGTTCTACGAAGGTAAAATAAATATAAACTAGAAAAAAATCAAATTACCACAATTTTTTAATATGAATATATAGTACGCTTAGTTTGGGATCAGATAACTTTGTGAGGAGTATCCCAGGATATTTATATATTTATTTAAAAGCATACTATATAAAAATAGAATATAACGTGTTTATGTAAAATTTTAACTCAATTTACATGCAAATATTACTAGGGAAAATCAAACATAATATAATATTTATATATTTTTTTTGTAAAGTATCAAAACAATTTATTCCTACTATACTTAGTGATGCCACATCTAGTTTTTTTAAATTTGCCGCGCTTTTTCAGGATCTACTTTCGTATGCCAGACTATACCGCTGAGCTAACATTGCTTTTTAACTTAAGATTTTAAAATGTTAACAACGTAACAACGGAAGGAAGCTCCTTTGAGACTGTACAGTTCGAAACAATTCTGGTTTCAATGTGTGAGGATGGACTCCCCGTCGATGGCGAGAGTTGCGATGATAGAAGGTAGCTGTGGAAATCATAAGGTAGCTGTGGGGTTCATAAGTGCCTTATCAGGTTCTAAATTGAATAAATGCTTTTTGAATTTGAATTTGAATCATCTTAAAGAATTATACAGAAAACAGTCCGTTGTACAAGCGGTAGAACACACATAAGGAGGCAAAGTCTCTCCTCAGACTGAGAGGCTAACGTGTTTTATTATTTATCTGAGCTTAAGTTACTTTAAAAATAATGCCACATCCAAAACCTTTAAAGCTCCACCAACTTAAATGCAACAAAAGGTAGATTCGGTAACGAGATATGATATTATTTTTTGTGCATGATCCTCGCGGTGTGGCCGTACCGTATGTGTGTTAGACAGAGATACAAAGTACGCGTGTGTTAGACAAGGACAGAGAGTGTGTGCAGGACGTGTGTTAGAGTCAGGTGGATTCCACTTCGCAACGCACTGTCAAAGTTTCTGTAAACTTTTGTTACCGTACCATAAGAAATATAGCATATTTTATAATTTATGAAGGTGCATAGAAATACGTGAGAATCGTGGGTCGGTTGTAGCGTAGGTGCAATATTTGTAAGTAGCTAATCTTTTAAGAAATAGGGATATAGGATTTGTTTGCGTAGGATTAGACAGTGCTTTTATCGGACTTATTTTATGTTAATGTATTTTTAGTCAATATAAGAAGGTTGGCGTAGTAGCTAGATACACTAACTGCCACTGATCTGGGCTTGATTCCCACCCAGGATCAGCATTTGTGTGCCAGTACTGTCTGTTTGCTCGGGGTCTGGGAGTAAGTAGTAGTAGTTGTATATCGACGATGATTTATTAGTTAGTAGCAGTCCCCCGCGGTTTTACTCGCGTTCCCGGGAAAAGTAGCTTAAGTCCTTCTCCATACCATAGGCTATCTGCATGCCAAATTTCATGATGATCCGTTAGTAGTTGAGGCGTGATGATAGCGTAACAAACAAACTCACTTTCGTGTTTATAATATTAGTTAGGATTAGGATTGGTAATTAACAATTACTTTTAAGCAACCTTTCATCCCTTATTTAAAAAGAAAAGATTTGTTGGTCTCTTCAAAAATTCAGTTTCGGTAGATCTTAGGACAAGTTTTGCTTATTTTGGGTATGGTTAGATACCCGAGTGTGAAGAAGTGATGTCCAAGTCAGAAAATCATCATGCTTTTACTTTACATTAATCAGTTTATGCCCTAGGACCTAGGGCATAAACTGATTAACGTACAATTTCGTTGCCTTTTCGCTGTAACGTCGTCGTTTTCGTTGTAGGAGACTACGTGTATTTTCGTTCCTAGGAGATCACATGAGGGTTACCGCTGGTTCGAAAATCTGATTTCAACTAGAAACTTAGCAAGGTTAATTTTTTTATGAATTATTGGACAATCTTACTATTTTTTTATTTCTTACAAATAGTAATTTAATGATTTTTTTTGATAAATAATTATTATAAAATCTCTCTGCCTGACTGGACTAGGGTAGAGGCGCGCATGTTCGGAATTTTAATATCAATTTTGATGCATCTGTATCGCTTTTTGCGCATGCGTTTAAATGCTGCCACTTAAATGTTATGAGTAAGAACTGCATAGTCTAGCTACGTTATTTAAGCATTCCGTGTGCAATATTTCTAGATTCTACGTACTAATATTATTATAGCAAAAAGTGTGTATGTTTGTTACTCAACCACGAACAATGATTGAACGGATTTGGATTAAATTTGCCACAAAAACATATTACCTCGAGAATTGTAATATTAATGTATCGGGTCTATTCACGCACAGATTATTATCAAAATGTAATTTTGACTAACCTCGACTAAAGCCCATACATTATTACAATGAATTTAGTTCGCGAAACATAAAAGTACTATTACCTCGTAAATGCGGTTAAAAAAGAGCAGACTTAATTTAAAAATAAAAAAAACCTTATTTATCATTGTGTAGTGCAAGATACTATTTGAAAATATATATGCAATAATTATTGCAGGTAAATAATCAATCTTATGAGATTTCTTGATAATAAAATCTGACAACCCTAAATTATACTCTCAGGTACATCCTTATCGCGCCATCTTTCCACTCGGTTAGTTTATTCCCTTCAAACTATAACCAAATTAAATGCAAACTAACACGACCCATAATAAACTTTATAGCATATAAGTTAGAGTTCACACCAAGTGAAGTAATAACAAGGTATGGTACAAAGCTCAATCATGATCTCAGCGTGACATTTCATTAAGAGCTTTAAGATTAACTTATTAAAGTGCGTTTGCCTTTTTTGTGTGAAAATACGATTTAGGCCCGGTTTCAATAATTTACGGACCGGTATCGGTTAAGGTTTATTAAAATTAAGACTCTTATATCTTTACTAATAATGAAGCAAATGCCTCAAATCGCAGACAATTGCATAGCAGACCCTCACATATGGAAGTAGCTATCACAGGTAAAATTAGCTTACAAAATTATCTATATGCCCAGTTTGGCAATAAAAATACCTACCATTGGTAAGCAAAACGATTCGTTTTTGTTTATTGAAACCGGGCATTAATGCATTAAACGAGAAGTAAATTGTTTACGATAATGTTTTCTGGGATACTTTATTTAATTTTACGCTAAGAAGCTAACATAAATTACTCTATTAAGTTGCATTCTCGAGCTAACATTTTAAGGCAACGACTTTACTATAAATGAAAGAAGAAAAAAAAAACATTTATTCCGACATACACACAACATTGCAAAATTATATATTATTAAGTAACAGTAGTATTTTGTGATGTTGAAAAAGGGATTTACTACTAGTTGCGCCCCGCGGATTCACCCGCGTACCCGAGGGATCCCTACCCTACCCTACTGATAAGTTTTCTTAAATTTTCTAATTTTCTACGCAACTTTCATTTTTTTTTCCTTAAGAACCTTCTCCAGAGTATTCAAATTTCAAATTCAAATTCAAAATCATTTATTCAAATAGACCTTCGCAGGCACTTATGAAAAGTCTGACTCTAATACTCTAATACCGGTTCGGAAGGTTGCATTTGCTGAGAAGAGCCGGCAATAAACTCAGCAATTACTCTTTTCAAAACAAGCTTAGATTCATTACATAATATTTACATTCTAATCGCACTGACAACAATTGCGTGACCCGGCGCGGCCGCAAAACTACAAAGTAGACTGAATCTATATTTAATAAGTAAATAAATAAATGGCAAACTTAAGCAGTATTAGAAATCGTTCTCAAGTTATGGCGTGACCAAGGGAAATAGGGATTCATTTTTATATATAGAGATTATTTAAATGTATATTTTTATTAATATTCCCAGGGGAGTAAGTATACCATGGCTGATAAGGTTCTTCAATAAGCCTTTCTTAAAAAGATCATTTTTAATACAAGCTTTTTTGAGTGTCTGTACTTTTTGTTGACTATACTTGCATTGTCATCCAATAAACTAATGTATACCAAATATCAAGTCAATCCGACCACTGAAAGTGGGTGAAATTCGACCTGCAAGATTTCACCCGAACAAACATACATTGCAAGTTAAATAAAAGCTTGTAAAAAGTGAGTTGATTGTTTAAAAAAACACCTTACCTAGTGATAGTTATAATTGCCGATTTTTTAGTCCTATTGCGAGTAATTTAGACCGAAATATGTAACAAAATACGAGCCAAAAAGCGAGAAATTCCTGATAATACACAAGGATTCCCGGAAGACGCGCGACCTATTTTTTGGCTCGTATTTAATTTGTATGTTATACAATCGACATAAAGTTCATTATGCTATGTACAATTTCGTTGCAAACATTCGCTTCCATTCCATCCGCGGCAATGTGAATTGAGCCTAAATATATGTATCTGAAATAAGTCACGGGCGGGCCCATTATCTACAAAGCAGCACTATAAAATACAATGTAACGTAATCACTACCCTCTTTATTCCCCCAATAAATGATAAATACAATAAACAATGAATTAATATCGTTGTTAAAATGTATACACGTCCAGTTGAAGTATTCCCATTTGCGCACCGATTTTTTGAGCACCGATTTTTTGAGCACCGATCCTATTCCCTTTTCAGCACCGATTCATATTTTGGATCGGTGCTCAAATGGGAACAAAAATTTAATTCGAAATCATTCCCTTTTGAGCACCGACGGATTTGTAGCTTCTAGTGTTGTGGTGTTTTGATCTCTCTCTAAATACCTCCAAAAAATTATACTTGGTAATTAAAGAAAAAATGGTACCAAGACTTAGTACTTACGTATGGTGACTTGTATTGTTTGTGTTTTGTTCGAATTGAGAAAATTTAAGTCTAGGAAAGTAAAAAAATAATTAATATTCATCTGTAATTGATAATAAACAATTAAATTATTCTGTAAAATGAAACTAATTTTTATCGATATATTTTATTTAAACACCACAGTTTTAAATAGTACACACGGCTACACATCAAGCTATACATTTCCACTTTACTATTAGCCGTGCGTACCAGTACAACAGAAGCTTGAAGGAGCTCTCCCTAGTTACAAAACAACATATATTATATATTCTTCCTAGACTTAAATTTTCTCAATTCGAACAAAACACAAACAATACAAGTCACCATACGTAAGTACTAAGTCTTGGTACCATTTTTTCTTTAATTACCAAGTATACTTTTTTGGAGGTATTTAGAGAGAGATCAAAACACCACAACACTAGAAGCTACAAAACCGTCGGTGCTCAAAAGGGAATAATTTCGTACTGAACTTTTGTTCCCATTTGAGCACCGATCCAAAATATGAATCGGTGCTGAAAAGGGAATAGAATCGGTGCTCAAAAAATCGGTGCGCAAATGGGAATACTTCGTCCAGTTTAGCTATTTTCGTAACTCAGGCCCAAGTACCTACTGAGCAATAAAAACGTAAGGACTCATAAAAACTCTTTACAGAGTGTAAAAGAAAGAGAAACAAATATCAAGCGATACCCACATAGTGTGCACTTGTGCTTTTTTTATACCACTTAGGTGGCAAACAAGCCTACGGTACCGTAGCCTATGGACGCTTGCAACACCAGGAGTATAACGCGCGCCTTCCCGACCCTGCAGAAATCTCTTCACACCCCTTTTGAAGAACCCCATGCTGTACTCCATTGGGAAACTCCATTGTGTAGTGTAATCTATTATGATATGGAAGTAATTAAAAATTTATGGCAGAGAGGCGTATGGTGATACATTCGATAACTTAAACATTTTTTTAATAATGTGTACAGATTACTTTGCAAGTGCAGCTGGAACACGTTTGCTTGTTTGACAAATTTTCAACATGATTAAAATGTTCAATTTGACACCAATCGTACAAAGCAGAGGATTTAGTACATATGTATCCAAATAAGGCCAAAGTATAACATAACAAAATAATATAGAGACACCTGCTGAAGAGTATGCTGTAGCGGGCAGGATGCGCGAAAGCAAGAGTTGCGCATAAATCAGTTCGCGCATGCGCCGCGCACCTGCCGGCCGCTTTGATCGCTAATAATAACAATTATCGCGTGAGACGATTTAAGGTGACCCTTTGCAGTGTTGCCGCCTATCTTTAGGTAAGTAAAGAGTTTGAAAGACCCTCAACTGTTGTTTTTTGTATACAGGTCGTTGTTTTGGTCAGCGACGAGCGACTCAGGGTCGATAATACAAATGACACTGGTGCTAAAAAAAATATAAAAAAAATACTTTATTTTTTTTTAATTATAAAAATAAATAAATTAAAATTTTTAAAATCATGTAATAAGCTAAAGTGTAGACATAATACTAAACGGGAGTACGAGGGAGTAAAGGGGTGAGGCGATGGCGGCTTGTGCCTAGCTCTAGTCTGTGCACGTGCCTAGTAACCAAACTTTGCAGTAATTTTATTTCAAATTGAATAAGGTATTTCTCAACATATTTACAGTATTTAATGGAATTAAGTCCATTTTTGGGGAATATATATTTTGTACTACCGCTCCTGGGTCGCTTGTCGCCGACCAAAACAACACCCTGTAGACTTGAGAGGAAATATTCCTAGGGATGCATTAGGAAAGGACTTCCTGAAAATCAAGCCCTAAGAACGATAAATAGGGACTGATATCGCTGATGAAACCTAGTATACTATAAAAGGTATGCTGTATGGACATATTTGTTATTATTATTGTTAATTATTTGGAAAAAAAAGCCAAACATAGTCAGAAAATATTTAAAAAATGTAACTTTGCTGAGTTTCTTGCCGGATTCTTCTCAGTTGAAGGCCGAGTTCCGAACCGTGCCCTTCTGAGGCCTAAATTGAATAAATGGCTTTGACTTTGACTATTAACTGTGGTATAACAAAAACCTAATTATAACACGGTCCTCAAATATTATCAACAAACAAAACAAAACTAAAAGAGCTGGCAACCCGGTGCAAAATTCGCAATAGCCGCCCATGGCCAAGGCCACGCAGGGCGGCGCGGGCGCAGCCGGTCTGCACTCTTTTTGTTTGTGCGGCGCATGCGCGGGCCAGAGTCAAGGGCACCGTGACCCACTTCCTGCGCAGCCTTCCACGCGGCTGCACGCGTCGGGAGCAGATGGTATCGCATTAATTTACTACTAAGTATTCTTACTAGTAAGTTTTTTTTTGTGATGTCGGAAAGGGTTCGACTGAAAACCAGTTCCAAGGTATGTACCACATACCTTGGAGTAATAACTGAGTCGTAATCCTTTTTCGACATCGCACAATATTACTGAATGTTTATATTTATTTATTTTTTCAAATGTATTTAGGTATTTGTTTTTTTTTTTGTAATGTAATATACTATTCTGTAATGTTGTGTGTATGTCGAAATAAATGTTTTTTCTTTCTTTCTTTCTTTCTATTCACCCGTTTAGAGATTCAGCTCTTTACGGGAAACGCAGACAAAGGTTTTTGTCTCAACCAGTAGTTAGATTAGACACTTAATTTAATAATTTATTTATCTGATTTTGAAACGGGTAATCTCGGTTTTTTATGTATAGGTATGATTTTATAAAGAAAGGAAATTCACAATTTAGTACGTTACTGTATACCTATTGAAGTCATACTGCTACGGCTTTAGAGGCTATTTTTAAACAGCAGTATTCAGATAGTTAAGTATGAAGAATGATGAGTAAATATCAAATTTTAGTGTATATAATAAAAACTTATACCACGGCAGTAACAATAACCACCTACTCGCGTCGATTCCATGTTGTAAATATTTATAATAGCATTTTAGAATCTAAAAGTTAATACGATTCTCAAGAAATAAGTCACGTATACATACATATATGTAACAACGATAAAATACTCTAATTAATTGCATGTGCGCCACGATTTTCAAACGCGTAAACGTAACAGTTTTGAGAGAGGTAGAGCATAGCGTAATATTCGCTCAAAGAGCAGCTCGATTGGGGAAGTACCTCCACCTTACAGAATACCGCAGACAAATAACTTTATGTTGTGTAAAGTTGTGTTCCGGCGCGTGAGTAAGATCGCCAGAACTCATAGGGGAGGGGGAAAGGTCGGTAACGCGTGAGCGATGCTTCGTGTGTTGCAAGCGTCCATATGGCTACGGTAACCGCTTACCATCAGGCAGGCTGTATGCTTGTTTACCGACTTAGATGTATACAGGGTGTTGTTTTGGTCGGCGACAAGCGATCCAGGACCGGTATGGTAGTACAAAATATATATTCCCCAAAAATGGACTTAATTCCATTAAATACTGTAAATATGTTGAGAAATACCTTATTCAATTTGAAATAAAATTACTGCAAAGTATGGTTACTAGGCACGTGCACAGACTAGAGCTAGGCGCAAGCCGCCATCGCCCACCCCTTTACTCCCTCGTACTCCCGTTGAGTATTATGTCTACACTTTAGCTTATTACATGATTTTCAAAATTTTTTTTTTTATTTTTATTATTAAAAAAAAAAGTATTTTTTTATATTTTTTTTAGCACCAGTATCATTTGTATTATTGACCCTGAGTCGCTCGTCGCTGACGAAACAACAACCTGTATATAAAAAAAAAAAACAAACGGTTGATATCAATCTAACGTACGCATATTAAAATATATTTTATTTTCATTTATTTGGCACAACAAACAATTACACTTATATTACCTACTGTTACAATGAGACATTTTAGTTACATCGAAGTTCTCAGTGCATCAGCCCCGATGTCTACGTACTAACGTATTGATTTAAAGATTTATTTTCTGCTTTTTAGGCTTTTGTCGAACAAACAAATAGACAGACAAGAAAGTGAGCTAATATTGTATTGTCACAGTTCTGAGCTATATTTGAAGTTGATAGCCTCTAACTCGGGAAGTTAGTCAAGCAGACAGACAGATAGACATAGGAGGCTAAAAAGCAAGCTAAAGCAAACTTCCTAACGAAATTCATTTTGTAAAAATCTTGGTAGATCCTATACGTAATTCCAATATTTTTTGGTAAAGTGGATGGATATACGGGACAAGGAAGACCGAAAAAGAGATTGTGTGAAAGATGATATGGGTGAGAAAGGAGTGGATGCTAGTATGACGGATAGAAGAGACGAATGGAAGAAGCGTACATATTGCGCCGACCACAAATGATTGGGAATTGTGCAGGTGGATGATGATGATGAGTCACTAAATACCAAAATTCAAAATTCAAAATTCAAAATCATTTATTCAAATAGACCTTCGCAGGCACTTATGAAAAGTCTGACTCTAATACTCTAATACCGGTTCGGAAGGTTGCATTTGCTGAGAAGAGCCGGCAATAAACTCAGCAATTACTCTTTTCAAAACAAGCTTAGATTCATTACATAATATTTACATTCTAATCGCACTGACAACAATTGCGTGCCCCGGCGCGGCCGCAAAACTACAAAGTAGACTGAATCTATATTTAAAAATAAATGGCAAACTTAAGCAGACCAACCCCCACAAGCAGCACCTGTTCCATTAGCCATTACCATTAGCAATATTGCTTTAGCTTGCTTTTTTGGGGCAAGGAAGTGGATTAAGGCGATGATAGCTCAGTGGTAGTGACGTCGGATACCGAGACGAAGGTCTCGGGTTCGAATCCTACAATGAGCTCGAGCTTTCGGTGAAGGAAAACATCATGAGGAAACCATAGCACGGTTGTAGGGTACTTTGTAGTACCCGCCTGGCTGGCTACCACCATCAAGTTGAAAAATCTGTCGCCAAGCACCTTACGGTGTGTTCCGATAGCTGCACTTGAGAGCCAGTTCCTTCTAAGCTTTGTGTGCTTACCACCTTCGGCCGCATCATCAATTACCATGGTGAGATTACGGTCAAACACGCCTGTGTTTGACCGTAATCTACTACCGTACTGTAAACAGTAAAAACAAAACGTGGTAATAATACAGAGCGAGTCGAACTCAGTACACATGATAGAAACTATAATTCTCGTAGTGCTTAAAGAAACAAGAAAAAAAATAACAAGACAGAAAAAAACAAACAAGACGATTACTACAGTATGGACACAGTAGTAAGTAACATGGTACTGTGTTATGGATGACTCAATAAATACAGATATGTAGGCTACATATTTCGAAATATTTTCCCGAATAGACTTGTCTACTCCCACGGTATTATTCTTTATCGTACCACATGATGGTAACCGTTTTACCAACTGTACTAGGGACCTCTAACTCTTCAAGTATGTCACATCAATAACAAACACTACCAAAGAGTATTCATTTCCAAATACATAAATTCCGAATCGAGTAACGGTTCGGCCAATAAGCACACCGACTTTACATCATTTGAATAAAAAACACTGTACCAACGTACGGACAGAACTATTTACATTTTAATATTATATTATACTGTAAATTTCCTGTTTGTATCTGTGAGCGACTTTCTTTGTGTTATTTATTTAATTCGCCCATTTTGATCCAATGTTTGTTACGATTAGGCATATAGTTTGGCAAACCTGAAGCTTATATTTTATTATGTAACGGTACGAATGAAATAAATTAATTTATTTTTTCTTTTAAGAGTTTTATTACTATCAGAAGATATCAAGTTATAATCGATATTTTATAATCATTATAAATTAGCTAATTTGAGTGCGAAATTAATTTATTATTTCACAGATATGAAACGTGAGAATTAACTATAATAATTTTAATTTATTTAGTAATAAAATCATTTTTCTATAAAGTGTAGCAGCTAACTAAGGTACACTCGAGAGCCATTGCCGTCTTCAACATCTCAAATGTCTTGTCCATACCACCATCGACCACATCGACACATACCATAGAAAGATTGGTCAACACAAGCTTACAAATAATAATAAAAATAATGCGCTTGATCAAACATTGTTCTTTATCTTAAGAGTGCGTATAAAGCAAAATAACAATCTTAGAATTGAAATTTACCCAAGTAAATACTATTTAAATGAAAAAATATTTTTATATGGGTATTTTCATTATATACGCGAGGGTTCTATCTGAGCAAAAACATAATGGAATGAAATTTCCTCGATAGAAAAAAATCACAAAGCTACCTCTAATAATAATGAATTTTCGGTTTTATTCGTTCATGGTGTATCTAATTAAGACAAACATTCGATAAATAATATCACTAACATATGACCTAGGGCTGCTACTAACGATTTTTTTAAATATTCTATACTTTACGAGTTATTTAGATAAAAAGAGCTTAGTTCATTTTTGTTCCGCGGAACACGCTATCTCCATCTCATCTCCACGCGAAGATAAGACATAAGTTTGTTTCATCTGACATTGCCATATTTTTCTGGCTTGGTACGCACTCTAAAATATCCTTAAGACAGCTGCCGAATATTTTTATTTATTTTTCCTCAAAACTCAAACATAAAACGAAGTTTGTCTAAACATTGGCACCAATGTCCTAAAATCAGACCCGATACAAACCGACGAATGATTTCAATAGTTCTATTGAATTATTCATATTTACTCGCGAAACTTTTTTTGGAACGATCTTTCTATATTGTTTGTTTTCTAGTATTTTTATTTGGACCCCCGCAGTTCAGCCGCACCTGCTTTATGTAGTCAACATTATATCAGTTGAATTACAATGTGAATCGACATTTCACATAAAACGAATAACGAATACCTCATCACCAGCCTATAATATCCCACTGCTGAGCACAGCCTCCTCTCGCAAATGAGGGTGAAAGGGAATCGGCAGATACTCCACCACGCGTGCTCACTGCGGATCGGTGGAGGTAACTTGGTAAGGCTATTGGTCAACCTACTGTGTGAGTTTTCAAGCCGCCTAGGAGGCCTCCAACTAGCGTTATAACCGGGACCAACTGCTTTTCGTGCCTTCCGAAGCATGAGGGCGAGTACCCTTCTAAGATGTGTGCTTACCACCTTTGGCTAAATCATCACTCACCATATTCAGATTGTGCAGAATACAAGCCTTATTATACAAGCCGGCCAAGTGCGAGTCTGAATCTAACTGAGGGTTCCGATCATCCTTTATGCATTTACTGGTTTGGGCCCAAAGATGACAGAACAGTTCTGTGTTTGGGCCATCACTGTTGTAAAAACCAAAATCTTTGCCTATATTAATTTAATTTAATCTTTGTCTTTATATTATTCCTTTAATATTAATATCATTATTACTTCTGAGATAAGGGGGGGACTGGTATTTTAAAATTTTACATCATAGGTCAAAACTACACAGTACATAAAAGAAAAAAAACCTTTTGATAACCATTTGAACTTGTAGCCCTTGCCCTTGCCCTTGTACTTTGAAAATTCGCTCCCCCATTTCAGCCCCCTTTGCAAAGAACCTAAAAATGATTTTGTAATTTCAAAGTAGAAAAAATTGGGTAAGCAAATAAAACTATTCCAAATTTCAAATCGATATCATTAGTATAGTTGCTGAAATATAGCGCTGTAACAGACGGATAGACATAGACGAACGAAGTGGCCATAAGGTTTCCTTTTTTACCTTTTTCGTTCGGAACCCTAAAAACAATCTAAGCTAAATTTATGCTAAGCGTTTTGCAATACAATATTAATCTTAAAAATATGGCAAAGGAAATCATTTAAAATGCGTATTGCGTTTGAGAAATTATTGCTATTTAAATTAATGATTCATTTACATACATATTCAATTATGTTTATCAGGATATTTATCTTAAATGGCATAACTATCGAATTGTAATATCATTTATCAACCTTAAAAAATATAGTGAATAATATATACTCACAACTAAGAATTGAGGAACATCACATTCAAATAAAAATACGCGTCCTCAAGTGAAAATGAAAAGAAAAAGGACAAAAACACCATGCTGCGCGCACGCACGATCCCGTTGCGTACCGGTCGCTCCGTCGGGATTCTACGCATCGCAATACACGCACACACGCAAGTCAATATAAAGGGAAATAGTGTAGTCAATTCTTTGGTGGAAAATTAGTTTAGTTAATTAATAGCATTTTTTTTGTGCGAAAAATAACCAATGTCATCCGTTTTTACAAGCTTTAATTTAGATTCACCTGTCCGGTGTCTGTAATCGAATCTTACAAGTTAAATTTGACCCACTCCCCAGTGTCCGATTGAGCTGTTTGGTAGACATTAGTATACTGGATGACAATGCAAGTACAGAAAGTACAGTCACCATAAAAAGCTAGTATTAATAATTGGACAGTTTTACAAAAACCTTAAACCGACTTCAAAGTATACTAAGAAGTGATCAAATTCTGATCTGATGACAATGGGACCAAACGGGAAGTGTACCCTTTCAAATAATAAAAGAATTTTCCAAATCGGTTAATAAACGACGGAGTTATGAGGTAACAAACATAAAAAAAAAAAAAAAAGAAAAAAATACATTTGAATTGAGAACCTCCTCCTTTTTTTGAAGTCGGTTAATAAAAATGAAATTTTTAACAAAAACTTGTTATCAGTAAACTGAAACATCGTTTAATTTTATCATAATTTTAATTAATTTATGAAGAAGGCTAAGAGATATTGATAAAACAAAACAGCATAAACCGGGACGGATCATAAATAACAATATATAACATAGGTACTTCAATTTCTAACGAATTAAACTGTCGCCGACTATACTCTTACCCCGAACCATTAACTTGCCAATAAAACTAAAATTCATATAGTTGGTTAGTTTATAAATAAATGCTCATTAATATAAAGCTTTCGCTCAAAACCGATGTTTAATTAACATCAAAGTGCAGAGTTAAATGCATCGCGTCGTAATTACTGGGCTGCATCAAAGTGTTTCAAATAATTAAGTATGCATCCATAATATAATATAAATATAATAAACCCACCACCTTTACAAACTCTTAGACTCACTGACATCTTTTTAAAAGATTTTCATTCTAATATTTGCGTGCTTTAGCAGATTTATAAGGATGAATTAATAAACTTCTATGGGCCAAGATCAGATGGATTATATTTTGATACTAAAACAGGCATATTATGAGCTGAGGGATTAGCAAGCCTCTATAATGATGGAATAAGGATCATACTCCAAAATAAATCATCTTAATCCCCGTTGCTACGAGAGGTTCGAAGCCCTGTGCTTAGATAATGGAGCAGGCCTTTCAATCGGGTAACAATGAATTCCGAAATACTCGCAGGGCGGGAGTAAAATCAAACCCATAACCAAATAAATTTAATCAAAATTCAAAAAGGATAGCTGCTTATTTGTTGCCGGTATTGTAAGGTTTGTATTTGTATTTGAGTTTTGTTATGTAATTTTTTTTTCTCTGTTTTTCTATTTCGAATGTTATTATTTATTTTTTTGTTTTTACCAGTTATGGATCGGTTTTTATGTTACTTTTTTGCGTTGATGTAATGTCTAATTTGTTTGTTGTGTAATGTTGATTAATTTAGAGTTTTTTGCCACAAACACTAAATAAATTTCACGTGGTACAAGGGCTCGGCTGAAAACCAGCGCTGAGTAATTTCCGTCGCGGGGCTTACTTAGCAAATGCTGATGCCAAGTCCCTTTCCTTACACACCGCTTATTTAAGTATTAAAACTTTTTATTTTGTATTTTATATTTTTTTAAGCTGTAAGGAATAAATGACTTTTTCTTTCTTTCTTTCAAATAATTCTACGTAAGGAAGCGACACTCAAATCCCCCGCCAATTTATCTCTGGGATCACCCGTACGTTGTTGACATACCGAACATACAGCGTTCTCATTTATAATGCGGACAGCAAGGGAGTGGAACTTGCTTCCGGCGTCTGTGTTTCTTGACTCATACAATCTAGGTACTGGCCAGAGTAAGGTTCCTTCTGGGCTAGCGCGCTCTAACTTAGGTCTCATAGGTGCTTGAAAATCAAAATGGGGCAAAAGTACACCATAGCGTCACCAAAGGGGGGGGAGGCAAGTTGTAAAAAGGAGGAATTGTAGGTACAGTCAAGAGCACACGAAACTTTGCAATAAGAACGGTAGTAAGGTAATAAGTCAAGTGAGAGGACTGAGGACTTTGGTTGCTTTGCCTTTTTTATATCTAGGGGGATGCCTCTCTTGCCTCCCCCACTGGTGACGCCCATGATACTACATAGTATAATTTTATAAGATAAGAGAAGACATTTGAAAATAAGTGAAGATAACTCTAAAAATTACATCAGACAAAGAGCGTCATCGCTTCCAAAAACGCTAATAAACACCAAACTATTAGCGTTGAGGAAATCTTTGTGAAACAAGTCGCATATGTACCTATGAGTCATTGTATAGTTATTCACACTTTTATACCTCCAAGTAATTTGGGTATATCGAAGGCAATAAAATTATTGTCCGTCGGTTCATCGACCTAACATTGAAGTATAATGGTAATTTACATACTTTTAATGCTTTTAATTGGTTTTAGTGGCGTAGAGTAATCTGGAGTATTGATCTTTCTAAGAAGTTGTAGCGAGACATATGTAGAATGTCATTACTATTTACCGACCGAATTTAATGGATTTTTTGGCTTATCTATCTATGGCTTAAAATATCTTATGATAGATAGGGTAGAGCGTAGCGTTTATTCGCTCATAGATCAAATCAAAATCAAAATCAAAATCAAAAAGTCATTTATTCAGTTTAGGCCTTAGTAAGGCACTTATGAACGTTATGTACATACAGTTGAATTTACCACCGGTTCGGAATACACTTAAACTGAGAAGACTCCGGCAAGAAAATCAACTGGGGAAGTACCTCCACCTTACAGAATACCACAGCTAAATAACTTTATGTTGTGTAAAGTTGTGTTCCTGCGCGTGAGTAAGGTACGCCAGAACTCATTGGGGAGGAGGGAAGGGTCGGTAATGCGTGAGTGATGCCCCGTGTGTTGCAATAATTCTTAATTTGCAACATCAGCTCGTATCAGAACCAGTTTATTATAAGCTTTGACTTTAGTATGATTTTGATCAAATAAAGACTCCAGTCTAGGCTCTAGGGTGACTATCGTACGTAAGGTACAAAAACTACTGAAGTTACCACTGGTTCGGAACTCATCAAGGTTGCACAAATATCGCTATATAAGTTATCAGCAGGTAAGAACTTGCTAAGTTATCTTTTTCACTTGGTATATGGCTGTGTTTGACCGTCAACTCACTATGGATAAGTGTGATCGAAGGTGGTAAACACACAAAGCCTAGAAGGAACTGGATCTCAAGTGCAGTTGTCAGAACACACCGATAGGTGCTTGACAGATTTTCAACTTGAAGGTGGTCGCCAGCCAGATGGGTACTACAACACCGTGCTATGGTATCCTCACGATGTTTTCCTTCACCGAAAGCTCAAGTTCATTGTAGGATTCGAACCCGGGACCATCGTCTCGGCATCCGACGTCACTACCTCTGAGCAGTCTTAGCTTGGAAGTCTACAAGAGAACTTGCTCTCAAATGCTGAAAGCTGATCTATAAAATGTAAAAAAAAACGAAAATTATGGATCAATTTCAATATAATTCGCAGCATTCATGAGAAAACTACGTTGGTAAGCCGCATGCGACTGATTCTAGAAGTATTGGAAACATTAAACGTAACTTTAGCACATAATTCCATAGAATTGGTTTGTGATATCATATAATATTTCACAATCTAAATTATTACAGTAAAAGTGCACTATATTCCGTTTGATTTGCTAATATGGGAAATAATTTTGTTTGTGGAGTGATCAACTTGTGACGTCAGGATACGTGCTATGGTGCCGCCATAGTAATTTTGAATGAATGAGCTCGACCGTCTCCAATGACGTCACCTTATTTTATAGATCTAGATATCTAGGGTAGTATATATCTATAGGTAATTTTACATACTTCTAAACAAATACATCAGGAAATATAACACCAAATATACCTTTTTTTACGTTCAGGCTTGCGTTTGGGCTTCGACTGTCCCCAGGGGCTCTACCGCGTAATTTTGGTGGTAATCGTAACGAACACCATTAATGAATTTAAACCAATCAGGGCCCACGAATGGTCATCGTCACGTCGTACCGCGTGCGCGTCATTGGTTGAAATAATTAATGGTGTTCGGTACGATTACCACCAAAGATACGCAATAGCCCGGCTGGAAGAGTTATGACCAAGCCGAGGATGTAGTCCGCTTACCCAGAAAATGCCCTTTCACTCTGAAGGTATCGGGAAATGGACGGAGAACGTTGTGTCCGTAGTATGTCGACAACGTGTTGGTTGAATTCTGGCGTCTTGTGGTTCGTTGTAGAAATGGTGATGGACGAATTAAATTGAATAGTTCTGAAGCATACTCTCCAAAATAAAAGCCTATCACTAAACAAAGATTAATTTTCAAAAAAAACATGCATATTTCATATATCCTTTCAATTTCACCTCAGAATCCTTTGCGAAAAAGAAAATCTGTGCATACTTAGGTTTTAAACTGGAAAAAATCATGACCTTAAAACTAAGCCCTCAAGGTTGCATTCGTGTGCATTAGTCATTGAAATAGCTTATTTAACAAAACCGGATAATACTTAATCCCTAAAACTTTAAGGTTGACGACTTTAGGGACGATAACTTTAACGTCCATCCGGAGTGTTATCTAAAGTATGTATGTATGTAAACGTTTATTAGTTAAACTTTTCAAAATAATTACAAATCATTTATATTTGAAATACTATTTACATTTAAGATGACCATATTGATACGCCAAAAGGATTTCATTATTTCATTTGTAATCGTTTCACTGGCAATGGTGTAACGTCAGAATTCGAACACCCGCAACCCACCAATGGTCTTCGGATGTAATTCATTAATAGTGTTCTTTACGATGACCACCAAAGATACACGGTAGCCCCGCTACACTTATGAAAAGTCTGACTCTAATACCGGTTCGGAAGGTTGCATTTGCTGAGAAGAGCCGGCAATAAACTCAGCAATTACTCTTTTCAATACAAGCTTAGATATTTACATTCTAATCGCACTGACAACAATTGTGTGCCCCGCGGCTTGAGGTGGCAAACAATCTTACGTCTCTCGTGATGGTAAGCGCTCACCGCAGCCTATTGATACTTGCAACTCCAGGTGTAAAATTTCTTCACACCCTTTTTGAAGAACCCCATGCAATTCATTCATTGTGTTTCTCTGGTTTCCTCACGGCGAGCTCAAGTCAAATGTATGATTCGAATCCAACTTCGTCATTTGATGGTAGTTATCGAATAACAAACTCGCCAACCAAATAATTACATAATGTACCCTTCTTTTAAATCTACTTAAAAAAAGGAGATTATCAATTCACACACGTATGTATGTAATATTATTGGATCTGCAATATATTCACATATGATAATCAATTAGGGAGTGCTTCCAAACAAATATACAAAAAATTGGTGTATGTATGTTTGTCTACGCATATCTCTGAAGATATTAATCGGATTGTAACCATTCTTTTTTTTATTTGTTTACATTAACTTCAACTTAGGGAACAGTGCAAGTATCATCGAAATTGGTTCAGTAACTTTCAAGATATTGTCAAATAAGTGTGACGGCCTGGCTTATTGATACGAGCTACGGGTGTGGTTTCAAAGGAAAAACATCTCAAAAACTTGGTCAATTTCTAGTGCATTTAAGAAAAACTAAAAATGACGAAATAAAAAAGTAATTAAAAAATTACTTTATAATTTTTTTAAACCGAACTATAGGATAATCAAGACATACCGACCTAATTAGAAATACAGTATAAGTTATTTATAATTTGTATCCCAGCAAATGAATACAAACCGTATAATAAACATGAAACTGTATATAATTGCGTGCAGGTTTTACGAGTCGTGTTCTGCCATAAGTGGGTATGTAAAGCGGTTGTGTAGTTATAGTGGTCGGATTTATTAGTTCGCGCGTTTAACTAGGCCTGTATTACGATAATTAGCCGTCTTAGCACGTATTAGTTACACTACGGAAACTTGGAACCCTTGATATATAAATAAAAAGTTCTTTAAAATAATAAATAATAATAAATATCCTGGGACATTCCTCACACACGGTCATCTGATCCCAAACTAAGCAGAGCTTGTACTATGGCAACCAGATAACTGATATAATACATATACTACTTTTTGTTTGTAAATACACACATAATTACACCCAGACTCAGGACAGACAGACATGTTCATACACACAAATGCATGTCCTGTGTGGGAATTGAACCCACGACCTGCGGCGCGGAAGGTGACGCCAACTGGCCCGTCAAAATATTTTACTACATAATCACATTATGCTGCATTTGGAAATATCAGTGTAACTTAAATAATATTTTTATATATATATTATATATTATTACACGTAAGTAATTATCGAATAATGGAAGTTTAGAAAAGTGAGCTACCGAACACCCTGACATAGCCAAAGTTAAAAAAACAAAAAATCTGTATGATAGCAAGAAGAGGTAGCAAATTAGCATTGAATAATATTTTTACTCCTGGATATCACACAAGACAAATCTTATTTGGTATTTTTTTTCTGTTAGCTAGTTATTTTGAAAAAGTAGGTTTTCCGTACGTGATTTTCACAAAAAGTACTTGACCGTGCACAATTTTCTCAAACATTCTGTCATTTTTTCATGCGTCATAAAACATACATCACTAATACACGCTATTGTTTATGGGACTCACTTTTAAGAAGAAAAACTATATTGACCAACAAAATAATCCAAGTTCTAACGTTAAGCAGTGAGTACAGTCCACGCCTCGTGTAGTGTAGGTACATGCCCATATGGTCATTACCCGTAAGTAACATTATTTATAGGCCATAAATCTGCGGCGGCTCATTAGCCGGTGTGTGGGCACCTTTATGATCGCACCACATAAATGGTGTTTACATTTTATATTCCTTTTTCACCGATGTTCTTAGTACCTCTCTGTGATACTTTGAGATTAGGTTAGGGAACATAAAATTCTATTCGGGGCCTTAACATCTAGATGGCCCAAAAAAGTACCAGTAGTAAAGGCTCCTGTTAACTCTGTACACGTATATGTTACAATTTAATAATAAATGTTTTTTTTTTCAGGTGGCCAATTGTATACTATAGCAAAAAACACTTCACACACACCCATCGTAAAGAACGCTATGCTGAGAACGGGCTCTGTCTAAGTAAGTTGGCGGTCACAAACGCATTCAAAATAAGAACTCAAACGTGACGTTACTTGCAGGTCCGCTAAGCGCTCTTCTAAGCGCTGACATACAATCTAGAGACAATTTTGATCGGAGTGCCAATGATAGCGAGAATTGGAAAGATGTGGATTGTGTGAACGAAACTTCTTCAACAAAAGTTATGCGATCCGGTTTTTTCTACAGTTATGGCCCAAACCAAGAAACTATACGTCTAAGGAAGGTCGGATCCCTCGTGTGCGCGTCAGACTCAAACTCGCACTTGGCCGGTTTAGATTTGGTTGGTAGATAGACCTCTTGCCTTCTTGTCAGTTAGCTGACAAAAAGGTAGGCAGTACACCTGGGGGCCTACCACAAGCTCTTAAAACAAGGTTAAAATTACCTTATTTGTCTTTTGTCCCGTTTTGACGTCGGATGTCAAAGAAAGAAATATTAACGTTACGAGAGAAAATATAAGCATGCTAGGGTTACTCCTTCCTATTCCGACATTTTATTTATTTATTTTATACCTTCCTTTCCTCCAAACTATTCCAAGTGACTCCATCTTTTGATAGTCTAGCTTTTTTTACAATATCGTCCCTCCAGTTTTTAAATGGTTTACCCTTCCATCTTTTTTTGGATATTGGATACCAATTTGTAATTATTTGTGACCATGACCATATTTTATCCGTCGCTTTCTGAATATGACCTGACCATTTCCATTTCAGTGTCAGGACCTGTTTGACCACCTATTCCGATATTACGATTATAATACTAATTATTTTTCGACAAAGCTCAATCAGCATTCAAGTTATAAGCATCCTTTTTTCGGAGAAACAAAAAAGTCAATTCGCAAGGAAACCTTCACCGAAAACTATTAAACTAATATAACTATTTATTTTTAAAACAAACAAGGAATAGTTAACGAAATATCCCGCTACATAGCATAACTAATAACAGTAAAACATTTAAATCGACGCCAAAAAACCTTTGGTTGAGTCATGGCCGCCATATTCGGGCGAATTTAATTGACTTAGAAAATACTCAGCATTATGGTGAGCTTTTTATTTTGTGTCGCCACTCGCCAATATGAGGTGCTCTTTGTTTCCGCGTGGAATTGTCTCTGGTCGGACTTAAGAAGATTAAGAACCTAGACCTGGCTGGCAGTGACAATGTTATTTTTAATTAAAGTTTTACTAATTGTTTTGGTTCATGCCTTTTACGGTCGAGACCATGGGACCGTGGGGGTCCGAAGCTCGCCGTTTTGCTCGCACCTTGTCATCAAAATTGATCGAGATCTCCGGAGACCAGCGGGCGGGGAGCTTTTTCCGCCAACGCGTCAGCTTGGCTATCCAAAGAGGAAACGCTGCCAGCCATCTGAGAACTTTGCCATTAATCGGAAGCAGCGGCAGGCTTGAGGAAATTTACTATACATATATATATATTGTATTTTGTACATATTTGGTTAATTATTTTCACTAATTTGGTAAAATTTTATCAAGCAATATTGCAGTGTATAAGCTTCGAAATACATTTACTTACAATTAACTGAGTGAAGAATGAATGTTATTTTACAATTGCTTCTTGTTCGCTAATAGCTATAACAAACACGTTTAGAAACCAAAGTAAATTACCCGACGCCGCGCGGGCTCGACGACGGACGAAACGTTGGAATATTTAATTATGTATTTTTTTTTATAAAATACTAGGTATCTTGCAGGTAATGTAATCTCATCGTCATCATCATCATATCAGCCCATGGATGTCCACTGCTGAACATAGGCCTCCCCCATTGATTTCCACTTCGAACGGTTCTGGGCCGCTTGCATCCAGCGGCGCCCAGCGACTCTGACCAGGTCGTCGCTCCACCTGGTGGGAGGTCGTCCCGCTCGGCGCTTTCCAATACGTGGTCGCCACTCGACAACCTTTCTTCCCCATCGGTTATCGGCTCTTCGAGCGATGTGGCCTGCCCATTGCCACTTCAGCTTACTAACTCTACGAGCTATGTCCGTCGTTTTCGTTCTCCTACGAATGTCCTCATTACGGACCCTGTCACGTAGAGAAATGTAATGTAATCTCAATATTGGAAAACTAGATTTTTTAGACTTGCTAGATTTTCTTATAGATAACAAAGCCAAATAACTTTATGTTGTCCTGCGCGTGAGTAAGGCCGCACGAGCTAATTGGGAGGAGCGAAGGTTCGGTAAAGCGTAACTTATCACTCGTGTGCTACAAGCGTCTATATGGCTGCGGTAACCGCTTACCATCAGACGGGCCGTGAGCTTGTTTAACAACTTCGTCGTTTAAAAGGAATCTTTAAGTAAGTATATGAGAGTTTAGAATGAGTATCCATAAAACTTCAATTCATTTTCTCTTAACCTATGAAAGCTTCCAAGATTCCATAGAAATAGTATTAGACCGAGATCTCCACCTCGATGGTTTAATTATGTAGGAAAAACAGAGTCCCTTAAAATTTCGCCAGCCTCCTCTAACACCCCATAACACTGCACAAACCAAAACAATAGTGGATCTCAAAGTTTTTATTGGACAAACTGTAACTCTATGGAATGTAGGCTGTACCGCATAATGAAGGCAGCCAAGTCACGCCAAATTTATTACAAAGCCGCCAATGTTTCCGAGAAGCTACTGAATAATTCGCCAGCGATGGCGCGGTATGCGGGTTCGGTTCCCGTGTGCCGATGCACAGTTATGTTCGCTATTCTTACGCAACCAGCATCCAAAAAAGATTGGAGATAAGAAATTTAATGGGGTGGTTATCTGGGATTTGGAGGTAGGTATAGTTATTAATTGTGTTTACTTTGGAAATGCGTGGACTGTTTCATCGTCTGGGTCTTTGAACAATTTTAGATCAGCAGACAGAAGTTACCTAACTTATTTCGAAGTGGAAGAAAAACAGCCATCTAAGCTTTATGTGCTTACCATCTTCGGCCCCATTGTCATTTGCCATACTAAGATTTTGGGAAAATACTGGATTATCCATTAGTATCCATCATTTTATTTTATTTAGGTTCTAGGACCTTACGAAAGTCGAAGCTACTGAAGTTACGAAGATAAGAGGCTTCTATTTCAGATGACGAATAGTCATCCATAGTTCAACGATCCAAAAGACAAACATGTTGATTATCCCTCTTCCTTCCGGATCTCTGAGATAATCAGTTGTGTGTTATAAAGACCCCTGTCTATTTATTTGAATTGAATTTAGGAAAGTTTTCACTGTATAATAGAATAAAACAAATCAAGAAAATAGAAGCGCATAAGTTGCAAAGAGGTCGAACGCAATCCAGGCTGCGGATACTACTACACTGCAATCGACGTCGACGTAGTGTGCGTGTGCGCCGTGTGTGCGCTGCAAACTATCTTGCATCCCGCTCTTACTCTGCAACGGCGACGAAGCGTGCGAGGTACGTAGTACATACAACGCTAGAATACAATCTATAGATTCATGTTCGCCTGGTACTTCGTAGGCAACGCACCTTACTCAGCGCATTAACGGAGTGGTTGCGTCTTGCAATTGACACTCCGCTCTTACTCTGCAACGGCGACGAAGCGTGCGAGGTACGTAGTACATACAACGCTAGAATACAATCTATAGATTCATGTTCGCCTGGTACTTCGTAGGCAACGCACCTTACTCAGCGCATTAACGGAGTGGTTGCGTCTTGCAATTGACACTCCGCGTCTGGCCGCCTAGTACTTAGCATTGATATAAATATACCGTTTTCTGATTTTCCTGAACGCGTGAATATCTGTTATCTCCTCGGTACATATTATACCCTGGTACGATGTCGATGGATGGTGTTGCGGATAAATCAGTCTCAGATTCAGACTTAAACCTGGCTGGACAGTTGGATAAAACTCCTCCAAACTATTCCTTTGCCCGTTATAAAAGGAAGAGGAGCGATGACCTAACCTCGGAGCTAAGTAATTTTAAAGAGGAAATTAGGGCCATGCTGTTTGGCCAAGAACAAGATATTAGGAAAATCTTAAAGGACATCCAGCAGACAAATCATAGTATCCAGTCTTCCGTCACTCTCCTCGCAGCACAAAACGAGGACTTTAAGAAGAAAATTGAGCAACTGGAATGCAGGATGCAGGAAGACAAAAAGTATATAACAACATTAGAAGACAGAATTGAGGATTTGCAAATGGGAAGCCGTAAAGCGAACTTCGAAATGAAAAATGTACCAAAAAAACATCTGAAACTAAGGAGGACCTTATTGAAATGGTCATGTGTCTGTCTAAAAACATTGGTGGTGACATCAATAAAACTGACATCAAGGATATATATCGAGTACGAGGGAAGAAGGAAAACACTCAAAATACACCAATAATCGTGGAAACTTCATCCACACTGTTGAAAACCGATATTTTAAAGCTGAGTAAGACGTTTAATGTCAAACACAAGACCAAGCTACGAGCCCTGCATCTAGGAGTCCGTACCTCCGAGGATACTCCTATATATATATCGGAGCAATTGACAGCAAAAGGCTCCCGCTTACATTTCCTGGCTCGAGATCTCAGCAGATCAAAGAGATACAAGTACTGTTGGACTGCTTACGGTAAAGTTTACGTAAGAAGGGATGATAATTCTCCTATTATTGCAATTAAAACCGAAGCACAGGTACAGCAACTCTTCAATGAACAATGACTAAGCAACTTAGGGTTAGTTTATTTTTATTTTTACTTTTCAAAAATTGTTTATGAAGCATATTTTCTGTCAATTCTACCTGTTACACTTTTTTTGCTGTTATTATTTGAAGCTGCAAAAAGCTTGTTAATTAAATGTACATATTTCACTGACACTCAGCCACATACTACATACTGCATATATCACACTGATACTCACTCATATAATACATATATTACACAAACACTTACTAACACACTACATATATTACACCGACACCCACTCACAGACTATATATATTGCAACTGCGTTCACTCACATACTATCTTGTCAATTTTATCATACATAGCTACACATATTAACTTAACTTATTTTATATTACATTGCCAAATGTTAATGAAGTCAACACACCTCCATGATCTTATACATGCATTTTTTAATACTTGTAGTATTTTAATACGGATCTTATAATGGATAGTACTATTACTACATTGAATGAAATAGATGACATTGAAATTGCGCACGCTATTCAATGCGATATTGAGGATCTTGCTCAAAATATTTCAATTAAAGATAGTGATCTTAAAATTATCTCCCAAAACATTAGAAGCGTATATTGTAACATGGATGACCTAACTGTTACTCTCGACTCAATGGATATCAGCCCAGATATACTTATATTAACAGAATGCCGACTCAACCCTGATAAACCAGTTCCATCCCTCACGAATTACAGTTCTTTTGCAACCACCCATCACCTTAATCAAAATGATGGTGTTATACCGTACATACGAAATGGTACTGTTGCTACAAATGTCAAGGAAGTTAAATTAGATCACGCATCATGTCTACAAATAGATACATACAACAGTGCTATCTTGGGTATATACCGCTCTCCTTCTAACAATAACGCTGATTTGTTCATAAATTCACTAAATACACACCTAGAACATCTAAAATCGTATAAAAATATAATTTTGACTGGGGACATTAATATAAATCTAATTTCAAAAGAAACCGAGCAAAGTTATGAGCGAAATAACAGACTAAACTATCTTAATATGCTATCAATGCACAGTTTAATGCCAGGACACGTGATTCCGACTAGGGAAACCAATTGTTTAGACCACTTCATGATAAAACTTGAAAAAGATAAATTATGTGCTCAAATTGCTATCTTAAATACTACTGTTACTGATCACCGTTTGATATTTTTAAATCTATCGTGTTATAACTGTGAAAAAAATTGTATTAAAATAAAAACTGTTACTGATTTTAACAAAGCTCTTATAAGTTTGGTAGGAAAAAATCTTACTGATTTACTATTTTGTAATGACGCAAATACTGTAATAGAGCAGTTAGTTGGCAAAATTATCGAGTCCCTCCAAGAGAACACTAGTAATATACGTCTTCCTAAAAGTAAAAGGGTAATAAAACCCTGGATCACTATAGGCATCCTGCGATGCATAAGAAACAGAAATAAACTACAAAAAAAAGTGCGCTTAGATCCTCATGATCAAATCTTAAAAATAAGCTATAAAAGATATAGGAACTTTTGTAATAATTTAATAAAAAAACTTAAACGAAATTATGAACGAAACCAATTGGAAACTGCTAAAAACTCTAAAAGTCTTTGGAAGGGTATTAAATCCATAACTAATTTAAATCAACGTAAGTCTGATAACACAAAATTATTAAATATAAAGTCCACTCCCAGTGAATCAGTCAACTTTGTGAATAGATATTTTGCCAATATAGGTAAAAAGCTAGCTGAAGATGTCTTGGCAAGTCCTAACTTAATAAAAACATACCCATCTGAAACAAATAGCTCTCAGGTAAATTCATTTGTCCTCTTTGAAACTGACCCCAGAGAAGTTCATGATGTTCTCATGAGTCTAAAATCAGACAGCGCCCCTGGGTGGGATAATATACCAACATCTTTCCTAAAACTGGCGAAGAACGAAGTTGTGCCTATTATCTGTCACTTAACCAATCTCTGCTTTAATAATGGTATATTTCCTCTACTTCTTAAAAAATCTATTATTACCCCGGTGTACAAGAGTGGCGACATGGACGATGTAAATAACTATAGACCAATCTCGATCCTACCATCGATTTCAAAAATATTGGAAAAACTTATAAACAAAAGAGTAATTAATTTTCTAAACAAATTCAATATATTAGCAGAGTCACAATATGGCTTTAGAAATGGCAGGTCTACTGAAGACGCAGTAACAGCACTAAGTTCGTTTATTGTTGAACAAGTAGATCTTGGAAACAAATGCTTAGCTGTATATCTAGATCTGAAGAAAGCTTTCGATACCGTCCATGTCCCCATTCTTATTAAAAAGCTAGAAAGTATAGGAATCAGGGATACACCCTTAGCTCTATTTAAAGACTACCTTAATGAACGAACACAGAGAGTCAAAATTGGACAGCATACCAGTGGTGATTCAAATGTTACTTACGGAGTCCCACAAGGTAGCGTCTTAGGTCCAACTTTATTTTTAATTTATTTAAATAATTTGTGCAACATGAAAATAAATGAAGCAAGAATTTTCTCATATGCTGATGACACTGCTGTTGTTTTTTCTAGTACTTCTTGGAATAAAGTTCATGAGGAAGCTGAGATGGGACTTGCCAAGATTGCTCGTTGGCTCAAGGAAAATTTACTCACTCTCAACGCTCTAAAAACCAACTATATGTGCTACTCCATCTATAATCGAAACCAACCCAAGGACGAGTTTAAAATAAAGCTGCATGTTTCTGAAAACCCACATAACGGAAACTGTAATTGTCCTATCATCCATAAAGTACCTGTAACGAAATATTTAGGAGTGATGATAGATCAAAGGCTTTCATGGTATCCGCAAATTGAAGTACTGAGCACGAGAATCAGGAAATTAATATGGGTATTTAAAACTTTGAGGCATGTAGCTTCTGAGAGGTTACTGAAGAAAATTTATATTGCTTTAGCACAGTCTATTCTAGTATACTGTGTTCCAGTATGGGGTGGAGCCGCCAAAACTAAATTTATACATCTAGAGAGGGCACAACGTGCTCTGATTAAAGTTATGTACTTTAAATCATATAGATTTTCTACGGAAATGCTTTATTCAACAAGCCAGTTACTAAGTGTAAGAAAATTATTTATTATTCATGCTGTCCTAAAAATGCACAGAACGTTGACGTATGACGACAACATTCTAAAGAGGAGACGGAAGGATAGGGTTGTTCAGATAAAAGCCACTAGAACCTCTTTTTCTAATGGACATTATGTTAGACAGTCTGCCTACTTATATAACCTAATCAACAAAAAAATAAATATCTATCCAAAACAATATTTCGATTGCAAAAAAACTTTGTCTGAGTGGCTGCTACCAAAAACCTACGCGGAGACTGAAGAAATTTTACATATCAGTTAATATTTACTGTTAAGGTAACCATAAATAGGTAAAAATAAAATAAAATCACCCACAAATAAACATTACACATAACCCCTCACTTACACACACTTACACATACACACACCCCCATACACACCCACACACACCCCCACACACCCCACACACACACACACATACACATATATTCACAGAAACACTTAAACATGCACTCACAAATACACTCACGCATAAACACACACCCACACACATTTAAAATTATGCTTTATTGTTTTTATATAAGTTATGTCAAAACTTCAATTTAAATATCTTAGTAACATAAATTATACTCACCTGTAAATGTATATTATGGCTATTGAAGAGCGGGGTCTTCTGATACAAGTATTTAAATACTTAAAAGAAGGCCCCAACCTTTAGTTAAAATTGTAAAACCTGGTTGAGAAAATAAAACATTATTAAACATTACATTATTATGCAACAAACTGGCGAAACGGGAAAGAGACATGAGATTTATTCAAAATGGGCGTAAAATTAAGACGGAGAAAAAAATCCTTTCTTAGAACCGCCTCTTTCAGTTTTATAACTACATTAATACAACAGCACTCTAAACCAAACAAAAAGCTCACAAAAATATCCTTAATGAGACTTCACAATATTATAAATAAAGAACGGAAACATTGAAGCAAAAAGAAATGATATCAGTAGGTCAGACGGCCTTGTAGGATTCACGGAAAGACGCGCGCATGATTCGCCACGCCTACTGCGCCCGCGCAGCCGCGCCGCGCCGGCCGGGGAGCCAGTATCAATTATTACAAATAATCATTACATAGAGGATTTATTACATTGAATAAAACGTTTTTGTTAGTATTATTATATTGATTGCACACTTGTAAGAATATTGAAAGTTGTAATAACCTATAATTATAATTTTATTAAACAGTACCAATCATTCATGTATTTTTTTAATTATCGTGTTTTTGTTTCGGAATGTTAGACCGTGGAAATAAGGGCATATGTATTTGTAACTTTTCTTTTATTTTCAAAGTAAACCCAATTGTTTTGAATAGTTAGCACAGTAACTATCAATATACAGGTCGTTGTTTTGGTCAGCGACGAGCGACTCAGGGTCGATAATACAAATAATACTGGTGCTTAAAAAATATTTAAAAAATACTTAATTTTTTTAATAATAAAAATAAAAAAATTAAAATTTTGAAAATCATGTAATAAGCTAAAGTGTAGACATAATACTCAACGGGAGTACGAGGGAGTAAAGGGGTGGGGCGATGGCGGCTTGTGCCTAGCTCTAGTCTGTGCACGTGCCAAGTCCATTTTTGGGGAATATAATATTTTGTACTACCGCTCCTGGGTCGCTTGTCGCCGACCAAAACAACAACCTGTATATATGAACAAATTTGTGAAAAAAAAATCTTGTAATTATGTAAAAATCTGCACTATCATTCTAGTCCATTATTATTAATTTATTTATATTATTCACTCATCAAACAAGACTATGTCATTAAGAGTGTTCGGAACTGCGAGCTCTTATTTTTAAGGGTTCGCAACATCCGGACTTTCTATAAATTAAATGTCTATTTCTATCCATATTTATAGTGTTAGATTTTGGCCCGGGCCAAGTGTCATCGGCCTTGGCTATGCCGGCTATTAGTGACTAATATGACTATATTTGTAGTAATTACTTGGACGAAAAAGTCGTGCATTACGAGGATTGGTTTAATTGCTGCTAATGCCGCAAAGGTGACGTGTATTAAGGCGAAATTTTACTAACATGCGCAATTTTTTACGTGCTGGAAATTCCGATTATTTCCGACTTTTTTGATCTCTTTTCCTAAATACATATTTTGGTAATTCTACGAAAAAATATCTTGTTGAGGAGGACACTGTTAATAGAAATATAATAATAAATGTTGTTTTTAAATTGCGATAGACGATTAAGATTGTGTGTGATTAGCATAATTAGAATGCATATGAGTCACGACTTAATGTTCTTTTTACAGACTGATAAAATAAAGAATAAGTCATCCCCTTAAGAGTGGGTGTCGCAAAATGATTACATAATAGTTTTTAAATTTAATTATATATATTTCTTTGAATGTGTTGTTTGTTATATCTATCTTTAATTGTGTTTCGATTTATTTGTTAATTAAAACGGAACTACGATTGAAACCGTGTCCTTTCTATGTTATTTGTTGAGGTCACTCGTGATTTTTATAATTGTACTATGACTATATTTAGGCTATGGAAATATTTTCATGATGACTAATGACTATGGAATATGGGTTCAATCTTATGTGTATTTAAATTACAAACTTAAATATCCCCCGTTACTTGAAAATACTTTAACTAAAACAGTGTTTAAGTTGTCACATATTTATCGATCACCTTACTATCATTGTCAAACAACGTGACGTTAAATACATGACCATTTAAACAATTATTTAGTTAAAGCCGTTTATTAGTAAAGTTTGCTTGCTTTCTTAAATTAATTATGTTTACCTAAAGAACTAACAATTTAACGCATTTTCACTATGTCATTTCACTTCGTCATTTGGCGAAAAACATAGGTCAAATATATTAATTTTGTTTATGCCAAATGTGTAATGTGACATCGATCAGGGCCGTATTTAGGTATATAACGGGGCATAGGATAATAGTGTAATCTGTTGTGTAGTATGGTTACCTGATGCGGGTGTGTGCGGTGCGTGTGGCGCGGTTGGTCGCGGGGCTCGGGCGCGCGCGCCGCGCTCATCCCTCAGCGCCGCCGGCGCATGCCCGAGACGGCCCTGCCGCCCGCGCTGCACACAAATACAACACCTGTTATATCACAGTTTACAGTTCATCTTTCTTGCTTAGGGATGTATAATTTTACTATAGTGGTGATCGAATGACTTTCCTAAAACGACATACAATTTGATCTAATGGACGCATAATTTGTCAAGGGCTCCTAAGGACACACCGATAACTTGGGTAACGAAATTGCCGTGTTAACTAGGTTACTACCAAAATTTACAGATAATTCAAAATTCTGCAAATAATCCACCTTAAATGATGCATATTTGACAGGAGTCAGAAAACTGACCGTTGCAAATTCAGATACTTTGCAGTATTAACCCATTTTTTATAATAATGTAACGTAAATATTGTACCTATTGATAAATAGCCATTAATGTAATGACATTTTAATTCATAAGATTATTCACATATTTCATAATAATTAAAATTCCTCATCATTTTTATGTTCAATAAAGAGCCTATAACATTAAACTATCGAAACCAATCAAATATTTGTCGTGCTACGAAACAGTTACTAATAAATTTATTAGAAAAAAAAAAAAACTTTCACGATACCACCCACTTATTGCTGACTTTAATAAAAGAAAGTGAACATAAAAATAAATAAAAAACGCGTAGAAAATAATTTATAAGCATAGTTCATTTATACAAATTGCTTTTGAAGACGCACTGGCCTGGGCATCGAACTGACACCCAGGGGTCACCAATGCTCCGTGTTATGTATCAAGCATTTGAAAGTTGTTTGTCCGCTTGTTTGTACGATACTATCTCGATTTGTCGCCGTGATCTCTGATTATGGGGTCAAGCATTTCACGAAAACCATACGTTTGGTTTTCGAACGCGATAAAAGTGACATCGGTATGATTCGTTTGAATTACGAACATTCCCGAGCTTTGGCAAGCGTGGGATTAGACACATAAAAAAATTAAGTATCATTCAAAGTTATTTAAAAAGTATATTAAATAATCAATAGTTATACAATATAAGCTCAGATAATCGTTTTCACGGAAAGTTTTACTTCTTGTTTATTTTATACAGGTCGTTGTTTTGGTCAGCGACGAGCGACTCAGGGTCGATACTACACATGATACTGGTGCTAAAAAAAATATAAAAAAAATACTTTATTTTTTTTTTAATTATAAAAATAATAATTTTTTTTTTTTGAAAATCATGTAATAAGCTAAAGTGTAGACATAATACTCAACGGGAGTGCGAGGGAGTAAAGGGGTGGGGCGATGGCGGCTTGCGCCTAGCTCTAGTCTGTGCACGTGCCTAGTGACCATACTTTGCGGTAATTTTATTTCAAATTGAATAAGGTATTTCTCAACGCATTTGCAGTATTTAATGGAATTAAGTCCATTTTTGGGGAATATATTTTTTGTACTACCGCTCCTGGGTCGCTTGTCGCCGACCAAAACAACACCCTGTATATAAAATAAATATTTCTCAAAAAGTACACCAGGTTTTACTAATAACAGTGCATCAAATGCGACCTCCTCGTTCCATTTCCAAATTTAATTAAAAAAAAGAAATTAAATTATTTATTAATATACAGGCTGCGTCTATTCTATTTTCGAATGTATCCTTTACACACCCGCTGAGAGCTTTCAACTGTCACACTGACAGCTTCCGATGGCCAGTGTCAGATGACCTCTATGCCCCTATTTACCTTCTCAAATAGGGCGATAAAAGGTGTGTGGGGTACAAATGAAAGGGTCTAAGTACACTGGTCACGGATGGAGCTACTGCAGCGCCTCCCGCAGGCTTTTATGTAAATCGGTCAAGGTCTGAGGAGGTATCAAAATTTCCATTTCCACCTCCGAACGATGAATTAATTAGGTGTTAACTACAAGATGATATATTAAAATGTTTATAAGACAACATCTCTATTTGATTAGCGTATTGTTTATTTTAGATAGCTCAAGCAGATTACAGATTAGAAAATGATTAATGAATCTGTTCCTTTTGCGTACGTTTAACATCTTACTGGTAACTAATTTATTACCAGATATATTTACTTAATATTAAAACTTTTGAACGTATTCAAATTTATCCTAGAAACTGATAAAAAGTAGGCATCGACTAATTGGTTTTTGAATAGATTTTAAAATTGGAACCTTATTTTTAAATAGATAATTGTGAACAAAAACACGTTATGACGCAAAGCAGATCAACACTGGGCATGCGCATTAGCTACGACCCTGCAATTGTATTAATATCTTTTCTTGGAAACACTTTACTGCATTATTAATAAGTCTCGATCGATTTATCACTAAGTATGCACATGCAACTTGAACTATCCGTCAAGGTTTACTGTAGGTACCTAGTTTATAGATAATACTTGAACATGGCTGCAATTTCTAAAACACAGGGATATAAGGCTTATATTTTGCTAAAAGCTCTAATGGAAGGCCACACAGCTTCATTTAAGATGTAAACAATGTTTTAAACTGGGAAAATTACGATTTTCCCACTTAAATATGCATAGATCTACCCTCAATAATGAACTGTCACAATACTCACTCTGTAGACGATGTTGCACTCAGCTTTAACACACAAAATCCACTTTATACAAAGGAGGCACTGTACAGTCTATCACAATATGAATTAAATGCACTTTTTGCACAATTTTCACGGTTTTCAGGGAGGCCTGAAGGCTGCAGGGCCGTATCACGGTGACATTTGTCATGTGCGGCGCGCGCTCGGTAACGTTCGGGTGTCATCGGGGCCGCTCGGCGCGCTTCGGCGGCGCTCGGGTGCGCTCGTGCGGTATTGATCGGACGGCGTCGGCCGGCGCCCGGCGGCCGGTCGCCTGTGGCGCCCCCGCTCGGCGCTAATGAGACCTGATAGCTATCCATTATTTAGCAGCCTCCGAAACTGTGCGGTTCGCGAAATTAATGGCGAATATATTGATTTATTGCAAGCGAAATTAAAGATTGATTGGTTAAGTCGGTTTCGTTTCAGCCTATAAAGATTAGGCTACTCTCAGGTTATTAATTATTTCAGATATAGCTTATGCAGAGCTCATTAGCCGCCATTGAGCCAGGATGATTCTATCTAATCTAATAAAATGGCCAAAAATTCCTCACCATTCGTACTTATTTCCATTGATACTGGTGGATTGGATGAAATTGGATCAGAGATAAACAGTCACTTTTCGATAGTGGGTCTATGTGTATTGTGTGGTGTATCAATCAATATAAGTACACGGTCTCTATTTACATACATGTTCACACACTGTAGTGAGTCTGTAGTGCATCCGGACTACCAGGTCCCGGAGTTCCAGACTATAGATGATGCAGCACAGATACACCCTGTAGTTCTTCTAGTGCCAGTGTCTATTAGATGTTTTTCTATAGTAAGATTATAAATGCAAAATATGCCGCTGTAATGGCTGAACGGATTTAGATGAACTATGGAACACAGATAGATCATAACCAGGGATAAACAAAAAAAACGTGAGAAATGAGCTCCCCGCCCTGGTTTTCCCAAGCGAGTAGTCAGCATGGGGTTCTTCAAAAAGGGTGTGAAGGGTCGGCAACGCGCGAGTGATACCACTGGTGTTGCAAGCTTACATAGGCTACGGTAACCGCTTACCAACACGCGAGCCGTATGCTTGTTTGCTACCTAAGTAGTATAAAATAAAACGTGTTTCTAGTGTCTGCTTAGATGACTAATTATTGTTTCAGCGTATAAAGAGAACTTTAGTTGACCCGAAAAGATGACATAAAAGCAATGTCTTCTTTCTTCCTATTCCGGAAAACAATAGATTCCTCGGGGACCCGGGGAAAACCACGGGACGGGAGATACATATCCAGGGGCAACTGCACTCGACGTAGTTCGTAGACCTTGAAGTGTCTCCTCGCAGTCTGTCTAGCCGTCAAAGCCCTGATTAAATAATTCAGAACCATACATTGGATAATCAATGCTGTTGGCAGCACTGGCTATTTTGAAGGTAAACACGGGTATCGTCGTGGTGGAGTGATTAAGCTCGGTTAGAGTGAAGTCTTAAGTTCGATTCCCGAACTTGGTTTATTGCTCACCATAAACTATCCCCCTCATTCATAATCGCTTTTTAACTAAATCAGTGTAATAGTGTGCCCCGTCTCACTCTTTCGATCACCAAATGTCACCTGTCAGATAAAGACTTCGAAATTTTAGCTAATCAATGATAACGTTATTAAGAATAAGGGGGTTAGAATAAAACCATAAAAATATTGATACCAAGTTACGTTCGGACATATTTATACTAGCTGTGCCCATGGCTATGCCTGAAAATAGTGCCTTCTTCAATAAACGAGCTATCTTACCTACCTAAAGATATTTTTTCAAATCGGACAGTTATACTCTATTTCACATAAGATGAGTCGTCAAGGTCAAGGGTTTTTTACCAATATCTAGTGAAATTCCATTTGATTACTGTGAAATAATATTCACAATATTTCGTGAAACCTAGCTGTATCATAGTATTCCTTTATTATATCGAAATGAACATTAACCATTGAGAAATTTAATAAAATACCATGTGTCACCGAACTCATGTTATTTGAAATAGACTATAATCCCCGAGAAAAGCACGTCCAAACATACATACAAACTCTTCACCTTTATAGTATTAGATAGAAAATATCTATGACACACTGTACAGTAAGTTAATAATAAAAATAAATATCCTGTGACATTCCTCAGACGGATCTGATCCCAAACGAAGCAGTTTGTACTATGTAAACCAGTTAACGTATATACCACAATACTTATACATAATTACACCCAGAATCAAGACATGCAGACATGTTCATGCACATAAGGCATGTCCTATGTGGAAATCGAACCCACAACCTGCGGCGCGATAGGTGGAATCTTAACCAACCGCGCCAACTGGCCCGTCAAATTGCTTATTATAGCTTGTTAGTAGAGGATCTGTCGTCAAGTACTTACCGTCGAGTTCTGGCACTTGCTCTTCAGAGCTAATATCCCTTCTAAGGTTTCTGTTCTTACCACCTTCAGTCACATCACCAGTTACCACGGTGATGTTGGGGTCAAAAATTAAAAAAAATCTACGCTGGTGGTCAAAATATACAAGGTATCTTATTGGCCTTTACTTTTTTGCGTGTATTTGGCGGTTACGCCTAAATACACGCAAAATAGGACGGCAAAGATTAATTTGACAACTTAAAATATGTTCTATCCTTTTTCAATAATGTTCGTAAGAAAGAGATGAAATGAGACTAAAATTAGTTTAGTGCGATTTACAACAGAATCGGCACCATTGGTATCGATGCCGATACCTACCTGTTTTAATTCGCAGATTTTATAGGCCATCTTCGGACTTTATAGGTTATCTTATCTTATCTATTTATATACAGGGTGTCCTGTAATTAATGGTCCAAATGATAACCCTCAAACGCTGAGTTTGTATCCATCAGAAAACGTAAATAATTCCAATCAAGTTTTAGAAATGTTTATAATTTTGTTTTTATAAATTTATCTTTTTGCTAAATTTTACTTTTTCTTATAGAAAGAAAGAAAGAAAGAAAGAAAAAACATTTATTTTGGAATTTATAGGGCATAATCTCAGCTTTCGAGGGTTATCCTTGGACTATTCAGTACAGGACAACCTGTACATAACAGTAGACACTGACTGATTGACATATGCATCCATGCAAGGTCTATAAACTTGAAATTATGCACTCAGATTCCCATTGTAACGTAGGCAACCACTATGAAAGGGTTTCCAAAATTCCACCCCCTAAGGGGACAAAATAGGTGAAGCCGCGGGGCAGACAGCTAGTCTTCTATAATTAGCTCACGTCTAGCAAAGTTCAAATCAGAGGCGACACCTAAGTGCCAATAACCTTACGAGTTTTATAAGGCGACAAATAGCAAAACTTTCCTTTGAGACATAAATAAGCAACGCATTCATTAAAATAAATTCATAAATAAATAATTTACCTTAAAAAAAATCAGCGATACATCCCTATTCTTTAGCATCGAGCGTTATCGATGAGTTAACGCTTCGACGATGTCGGCGGGCAGATCGAGTGCACTTGTTTTTCACTGTCTGTGGGGCTAATTGCGCCATTTTTCATTTGCGGCCCTTCCGCTCGCCCCCACCGCCCACTAGGTGGCACCACCCGTGACCAGACTTGGCTATTCTTGGCTATCTGATGGAATACGACGCCGTTTTTACTAATTAAATGTGGTTTTGTTGTACGTGAGCGTTAGTGTATTTTGACGAATGAAAGCGTTTCTCTTTTGTTTTGTAATTAGGGGAATAAAATACAGCGAGTATATTTTTACAGTCTTTTATTCAATTAAATCAAACGAGAGATTTTTCTATTTAGTTGTAAGTACTTGATAATGTTATAGATCTATGAAGACTTACTCCAAAAAAAACGTATTTTTAACGTTAATTCATTGCTTAATCTATTGCTAGGTACGTTGGTATACATACATTTTATAATATGATATATTTTTAAACTTAAAATAATTTTTTAATTAATATAATTTTTGTTTTTAGATTTTTTACTTTTATTATGTTATTCAAATTACAATATATATGTAGAAATATAATTATGTTCTTCAGCGATAAGACCTCCTACTCGGGAGGTCTTATTTTGTTCCTATAATGTCATGTGGTGTACAAATAGTATAAATATTAAAATTAATGTATAATAGATTATTTATTTTATTTATACCTACATATTTTTCTTAGTCAAAGTCAAAGTCAAAGCCATTTATTCAATTTAGGCCCCAGAAGGGCACTTATGAAGGTCATATTTACTGAAGTTACCACCGGTTCGCAACTCGGCCTTCAACTGAGAAGAATCCGGCAAGAAACTCAGCAAGGTTACATTTTTTATATATTTTTTGGACAATCTGACTATGTTTGGCTTTTTTTAAAAATATAAATATAAAACACACAATTATTGACCTACTGGCTTTTGTATAAGCATGAGCAAGGTGCACTTGTGCAGAGTGCAGCTACCTACTTCCAGACATCGTTATCTTCAATATAATCAGCTACTTTGTAATGAGCTCTTTCTTTCAGAACTTCTTTTATATGTGATTTAAATTTAAAATCAGTCATCTTGGTCACCGCAAGTGGAATTTTGTTATAAAAGCGCACACTATTGCCAAGAAATGACTTACGAACTTTAGCTAGTCTAAAATACGGAACAACTAATTTCTCTTTTTGTCTTGTATTTATATTATGAGTCTCCATTTTTGTTTTATACATTTCTATGTTTTTACGTATGTATATTATATTTTCATAGATATAAAGTGAAGGTACGGTCATAACGTTTATTTCCTTAAATAATTTCTTTAATGATTCACGAGCACCCATACTATAAATTGCACGAATTGCTCTTTTTTGTAATATAAAAATAGTCTCAATATCTGCTGCAGCTCCCCAAAGTAATACGCCGTAAGATAAAAAGCTATGGAAGTATGCAAAATAAACTAATTTGGCCGTCTCGACATTCGTCAATTGTTTGATTTTCCTAACAGCAAATGCAGCAGAACTTAATTTACCAGCTAATGATTCTATCTGAGGACCCCATTGCAATTTATTATCCAATGTGATACCCAAAAATACTGTTTTACTAACTAATTCCAAACTGATGCCATCTACTAATACCTGACTGTCTACTTGCACTACATTTGGAAGGGAGAATCTTAAACATTTAGTTTTCCTAGAATTTAATAACAAATTATTTACAGCAAACCATTTTGAGACTATTGACATGGTATCATTTACTTTAATAAGTTCTTTGTCTTTTCTATCTACTTTGAAAATAAATGAAGTATCGTCAGCGAACAAGACTATATCTGAGAGACCGTTTACAACAGATGGTAAATCATTAATATACACTAGAAATAGAAATGGACCTAGTATTGAGCCCTGGGGTACCCCTATTTTAACTAAAGATCCCTTCGATGTTGTATCACAAAATAGACATACATGTTATGCATTTTAAAAATACTTATCTCAAACAAAAGTGTACGTTGGTTTTGATTAGTTTTAAAGCATTGGTACTTTCGGTGATTCTGAGCAAAATTTCTGAATATAGACTAACAAATACTGATGTTATTAGAAAAAGGTCTTATCAACAAATTTCTTAATTTTTTACCGAAAACGTCAGCAATCAGTGCCGAAAGTGTCCGGCACGACACGACACAGCGACGGGGGCTTGAGGGAGTGCTCGGGTACTTCATTCCCCGCACCAGAGTAACTGCACACGTGTTACTTACATAGTTATAGAAAGCTTGATTTAATAAAAAAAAATATTATAAAAGATAAATACACATAATATAAGGTCCTAATAAATTAGTGAATTTTCTCATGAGGGATGAATGTATAGGTCTTTAGTAATCAAAAAATAATATTAGAAAAATAATCCGTGGGTTTTTTTTTTAGATAAATGGTTCTATTAATACTTTGTTCAATTTCGGGATTTTGTTTTTTCCCAAGGATAATTTTTGTATTATTATTTTTTGATTATTAATGAATTACCTATAAATTCATCCCTCAAGAGGAAATTCACTAATTTATTAGGACCTCATATAGTGGTGTAGCATGATTAGCCATTTTTATGCGATGGACAAAGTTAAGGATCCGCCAGTGAGGCCGGTACCTGGATGGGTGGCCGTCTAGTGGTATTTCAACTCGAACGTTTTTCGTGTTTCAGAAAGCATGTAAAGCCGTTGCTCCGTGGCTATCACTTAATTGTGACAGTTGTTAAGCTAGTTGGTGCCTTGGTGGCCTCCTAGGCGGCTTGAAATTCCAACATTAGGTTGACCACTAATCTACCTCACTGATCCGAAGTGGGCATGCGTGGTGGAATATTTTCCCATTTCCTTTTACCCTCATTTGTGAAAGGAGGCTTGTGCTCAGCAGTGATGTCACTTAAAAAGAGTTATCATGGCCTTAAAAGTTTTTTTATATAAGACAAGCATTGGGCCCGCGTGGTGGTAAGCGGTTACCGTAGCCCTATGGACGCTTGCAACACAAGAGGCATTACTCACGCGTTACCGTTACCGTATCTTCCCCCTTCCCCAATGAGCTCTGGCAACCTTACTCACGCGCAGGAACACAACATAAAGTTATTTGGTTGCGGTATTCTGTACGGGAGAGGTACTTCCCAAGTCGAGGTGCTCTTTGAGCCAAAAAATTCATAAGGTTTAACTCGGGATATCAGTCAATCAAAAATATTTTATTCACATAGATCTTATAAATGATCTGACTCTACCGGTTCGGATGGTTGGATTTGCTGAGAGCTGGCAATAAATCAGTAATTACTTTTCCAAAACAAGCTTATATTCATTACATAAAATTTGCATTCTAGTCGCACTGACAACAATTGTATGCCGGCGGCAAAAATTCGATATGTAATAAAAAACAAACTCAAACAGACCAGCCCCCAAAAAGTAGCACCTGTTCATAAGTATGAAGCAAACAGTATTTTTTCTTGTCAACGGGTTGACAAGCAGGCCTATCCACCAGATGGTAAGTGGTTACCACCGCCCATGGTCACCTGTAATACCAGGGGGATTGCTGATGTTTTCATATCTTTAAAGATAGATGAGAAAGTAGGAGAGGATGGGAATGGGACTATAAGAATAAAAATAAATATGGCGGGACCAAGACTGTATCCAAATGGGAGCTATGAAACTTCAGCCGACATGTGACTTCAGTTACTTTGCACCTTCATAAGTGCCTTACTAGGGCCTTAATTGAATAAATCGACGATGGGGCAGCAGACTGTTATATTAGCTCGATGTTCAGGTTGCATAATTTGGAAGACAAACAATCTGTACAGGAGATTGGCCTAGACCCGAAAAAAGAGGAGATACACAGTGGGTTAACGAGGTTAGGGTGCATGATTAAAGCAAAAGGAGAACACCTTTGTTTAACTTTTTAACATTTTTGTTCAGACTCCTATAAGACACTTGAATCACATACTACCAACGCACACACGTCATACAAAAATTGGGCCCTATTTAAAATGCCGGTCTCGAGTCGGCCTTACAAAAAGTATGACGTGTGCTAGCGCCCTAAAAGTGATGCGATTAAACTTTATAATAAGATACGAATACGTAAAGTATCACCAATAATTTACCAAAAAACCGTTATCCCAGCGCAATATTAAAGATGCGCGCGCGCAGTACGGGCCACGGGCCGGTAATAAGGTCTCACAAAACTAGTATGACCACTAACACTAATTAAAGAAGACACATTAAACCTGAGATATGCATCCGGTGAGATATGACGACACTGGTAATGAAATTTCATTAGAATTAAATGTTATTACCAATTTATTTTTAATATTAAGTACTGATTGGATTTTTTGGAGATAACGGAGTTTATTTTCAACTTGCTCGTTGTTTTAATACATTTGAAGTCCTAATTATTAAGAGTGAATTGAACTATGACTAAATTTAATTATTTATTTATATTAATAACAGAAATATTATATTATTTACAACAAATATGTACAAAATACAATCTATATATAGAAAATTTCCTCAAGCCTGCCGCTGCTTCCGATTAACGGCAGGGTTCCCAGAAGGCTGGCAGCGTTTCCTCTTTGGATAGCCAAGCTGACGCGTTGGCGGAAAAAGCTCCCCGCCCGCTGGTCTCCGGAGGTCTCGATCAATTTTGATGACAAGGTGCGAGCAAAACGGCGAGCTTCGGACCCCCACGGTCCCATGGTCTCGACCGCAAAAGGCACAAAAATATAGTTGGGTCCAATCGATGCGTATTTTTTGAATTTTGAATTTTCCGCACTGGCCGCAGCTGCCCCTGCAGCTTTACAAGTCGCCGGTAAGTGAGATGGCGCGAGTGTATCGACACATGTGGCATCCCACACCAGCGACTTGACTTGAAATCAAATAGAGATAATAATCAAATGAGAACTGCTGCCTAAATTGTATACATCAAAGAACATAAATATCTAACATTGAATTTAAAAGCGAATTAAATGCAGTTAAATTTATTGAAAATGTTTCCAGGCAACAGAAATGTACAATAAATAATACATTAATTTTCTAAATAGTTACCTACCTATAAGATATCATGTTTATAATCACTGCGTCAATTAAGCCCCCTGCAACCGCTCCTAAACTATATCAAAGCACTTAGCAAATAAAACAGCGACAGAAAGCGCTTCACTCCGACAATAAGTCGCTAGATGTCGTGACGAAGGCGCATTACCGAGCGAAGACAACGGTAGGTGCGGCCGGAGGCCTATTGACCGTGGTTTACGCGTAAACACCACTACGGAATACGGACGCAGTTCCGGATTTACCCGGAACAATCTTTCGAATTGGTACACATACATAGACCGTTCATTTCGAAGGATTTAACGTTTTCGGCGAATGAAAGCGGCATTGTATGTTGCAGGACAGAAAATAGCAGTCAATGAACTTTCGGGTGAGCCGCAAGCTAACCTCTAGATGAGTGCGTACAAATCACGTTTCGCGCGAATCAATACTTAAGTTCAGGCGATCGCCCCCCTGCAATAAACAGGGGAGTAGTTAGGGTCGCGAGGGGGCTGGGTGTGAGTTATCGACCGCCCTCCGTTGCCCACCTGACCGTCACTAATCAGGGCTCATCCCGCGGACACCTAGAGTAATTGTACGCACTTTATTGCGCGACTGTATTGTTTATGTGCGTGTGGGTTTTGCTTCGTGTGAGTTAACTTATGTTAGGTTTATTGAATGTTTGGTACTTTATTTTAGGGAACCATTAAGTGCTTCTGTGGTAAGATGAATATTACGTCATAAACAACCAGGGCTGTCAGTTATTTTTGAGCCCCGGTGCGGCGGCAAAATTATCAGCTTATGATGAGGCATTGTCAAATCCAGGAGCGTATTCTGTCTGACCTCCATATTACAGCTTCAACCAACTATCTTGCAATCTCGGTATTATAATCACATATAAAACTGGTAAGTTTGACACATTACGTGAACTATGGAAGCAGAAATTGATTAGCTGCGTCGATGATAGCGCGGCGGCTTACAGTTCTACCTGAAACAAGTACCTCTGCTTATAACGTCGTATAAAGATCTCTGAATCTTAAGGTGGCCCTCTGTGGCCGGCGCAACTTCAACGCAAGCATAGTCTAAAAGCTTGTTTTTTCATCCAACGTAATGTTGGACTGCGAAAAAAGAGAGACAGCATCAGAGCCGCCGGTTATCAGTTGGTATATTCCGCTGATCACTCGCGGCCGCTTCGCTAGGTCGTCATTCATGATTTCGAATTCATAAAACTTGTTCCAGGCGTGTACTTCTTGTGAAAAAATCTTACAAGTTTGTGAAAAAAAAGTTAGTTATTTAGAATCTCCACCTACATTTGCAAGCCTGGTATCTAAATGTTTTCTTTATTTTTACAATTTATAGGTACATTAGATATGGCCAAAGTTCAGGCAAAAACGCTGTTTTTCGGAGGCTTTGAGTGCATTTGTTTCACACTTTTTTTAAATTACGCCTAGATACACGGCTAGATATAGTGCACAAGATACTAATTTGTTCAAAACATCTAACGAAAAATGTTTAACAACGCCATAATAAGTACAGGGGTTTTGTATAAAAAGTATGAAGAATTGAGTCCTCTTAAGCAACTTTACCACTATTTACACAAACTGTAACATAAACAGCAACCCTACATTTGAGTAATTTACTCGCGGAAGTAAACAGAAGTCATGTTATAGCAATCGGCGCAGTAACGCGTGTTCCACCAACGCGACCAGTGACACGCGAACCTTGCTGTTGGGTGTTACCAACTACGCTCAAACCACGGGATTGCGTATATCACGCCAGATTATTGCCTAGTTCCGTAGTTTGCTATTTATTTGCTTTGGAAAATATGTGACTGAAAATTAAATATTACCATATGATTTCCACCTTTATGTTGAGGGACATAGAGTAAATCTTGATGAGGCGTTCTTGAAGCTGGCTCTTAGACTGTCACTTACCGCAAAAGCCCTATTCCATTCCCCTTTCATTCTCACTAGGTAGACGACTCACTTACTGCGTATGGTCAAGCTTGTGTACCTGGGTAGGACTATTCGCAACAGACAGTGCAGCCCAAAAAAAAAGGATTTTTTCAGAAGTTTTTTAATGTTTATAAATACTTTGTAGTACCTACTTACCCCCCTGGCAGTCTATCACCCTTAAATTGAAAAACTATTGCCCAGGAACTACCCGTATATTCCGGCTGCTACACTTAAGGGCCAGTTTCCTTCTAGACTCTGTTTTATTATATACAAACCCCAATAAAATGCCATCTCAGCTTCGTCATGATTTTTTAAAAGGTCATACGTAATAATTTCTTTCATTATGGGCTAACATAGCCAACAGAACCCTAACGAGACGGCTAGTTGTTACCCCAAGCTAGTTACTCGTTACAAGCGGGTGCACGCACCAATTTACATTATTGCCCCACGCCAGTAATTACTGCGTGACTCCACGACGCCCGCACCCGCGCCCGCGCCGGCTCTGGCACGAAGCTTGCAATTACGCGATGCCAACTAAGGATTTATTTACAGTTTACTTTACTTTGACTTTGTTGAAAGGTATCATTAGTGGAAATTGATATAAAGAAAAAATTATGACATTGATTCAACAACCTGCCATTTTATGAACTCGTTATAAAAAGACTGATCAATCAACGCAAATACTAAGCGGCTGGAATAAGAAACTTGATGCACATGCGTTCCTAAAATATTTTATGTGGTGTTGTGTTCCTGTGGTCAGTAAAGACGCCAGAGCTCAATGAGGAGGTGCTTCTGGCAGTGGACCCGGGACCAGCGGTGTACTATAGTACCAAATGACACTGCGCTTCGTCCCTTCCGCTGTTGGCACAGCGACTCTTCTCAGCATCTCAGCTCCCTCATCACAAAGGGCGAGAAGAGGTCTTCAACGCGCGACCAATACCCCTGATGTTGCAATGGGTACATACCACGGTAACCTCCTACCATCAGTCGGGCCGTATCGTATGGTTGTTTTCTACCTTGTAAAAACAAAGTTGCGTACATTGCATTTCCACAAAAGGTCTTATTCCACCCCTATAGTGCGGCCGTTGAAAGAATGCGTTTCTCAAAATTCTATTCGAAATTCAAAATCATTTATTCAAGTAGACCTTCGCAGGCACTTATGAAAAGTCTGACTCTAATACCGGTTCGGAATATTGCATTTGCTGACACTTGTTAATATGGTGCTATTCTCAGAAACGATTAATGCTATTGCGATCGGGATGCATTCACAAGAAGGTTCAGTATTTTCTTAGGCATAGTTTTGTGAAAATTGAGAGTCAAAGTCAAAGCCATTTATTAACATGTAACTAGCTGTTGGTTTTCCGAATAAAATAAAATAATTAAATTATTAAAAGAAACAAAAAACCCGACTGCGTAAAACATAAATTGACTGAAAAGAGAAAAACAAGCTCTTAAATCTATAGAATTTTGAATATAACTTGAATTGTATAAGGTATTGCAATCGGGGACAACCAATAACCTAAGTACTTATGTATTTTATTGTAATATTTGTTTATCCCCGACTGCAATACCTTATAAAATTCAAGTTATATTCAAAATTCTATAGATTTAAGAGCTTGTTTTTCTCTTTTCAGTCAATTTATGTTTTACGCAGTCGGGTTTTTTGTTTCTTTTAATAATTTAATTTATTTCAGACTTTTTAGTTTTATACTGAAAGAGTAAGTAAGTATGTATTAGTAAGTAAATGACCGGTACGGTAAAGGAACGCTAACAACCATCTCAAAGCAAATCTTTGATTTACGTATGGTAACGGCTCAGTACCTACTGTCCTTGCATTAAACGTGGTTTTTTGCAGTTTACGTCAAAATGGTAGCATAAAAGTATTACAATATATACATATATGGAATGGTCTATTTACAAGCTTTCATTTGATACCCATATTGTTATAATAACGAAACTTTTATATTTAATACCCCCTTATTTTTTTATTCTTAGGCGCTATATAAAAATAATATACCCTATGACACTCCTCCAGTCAAGACGAATCTAGCGACACCTCATATGCTTAAATCCATCAAGCCGTTTAGGCTGCAGAGCGGCACAAAGAAATAGACATACATACATACATACATACATACAATCGAAAAACATAACCCTCCTTCCGGGTCAGTCGGGTAAAAATAAGAATAAAATAAAATAAATTTAGGCCCTAGTAGGGCACTTATGAAAGTCAAAGCTACTGAAGTTACCACCAGTTCGTAAGTCGGCCTTCAAGAAGAACAGGCAACAAACTCAGCAAGGAAACATTTTTTTTTACATTCTCACTATAGTCCCACTATAATCGGAGTAACCGTTTCCGTAATTAGGCTAATATTAATTAACAGTTGTCAGAAATGCATTCTCTTGACGGGCGCACTGTAAGGTCATAAGATAGGAAACCGCGGGGCGGAAAGCTATTTACAAGTTTTGTTTTCATTAAATTTTACTATTGTACAGAAAATTAAACACTCAACGTATATCGTTAAATCAACACGACCAGTCGTCAATTGTAACAATGTGACGAGCAGTATGGTAAAATAATTGTCATTATTAATTAATATAGTTGTAATTGAGTCACAACCGCAACGGCTGATTGTAATCGCATCAATGAATTGTTATTACAATTAAATGTCACGATATTTCAACGGTTGATTTTGGTTTGCTGTTTCAATTATTATTTAAATAACGCTATGTAGACAACAATTTTCATGCTCAATTACAGTAGTACCCAATTAATATGGCTTACCGATGTACCTGCGCAGAAGATACATTTTCAAAGCGCGTGAAACGCTATTGGTCGGCAGCTGCCGCCATGTTAGCGCGCGCCGTGTGGAGGGGCGTGACTTGCGAGTGAGACGGAACTAACAACTGCAGTGTATTATGAACCTTATAGTAGTGATCTCAGGTTAATTGTAAGTTTTAAGCATTCTTTCGTTAATCTTCGGGGCCATACTTTCTTTTCTGTGCGAACGAAGATTCACGACGCGCCATATTAGTTGGGTAATACTGTACCTCAACAGTTTCCCAACAGGTAAGCCTCAAGATGAATATGGACAAGGAAACCCCCTTCCACCAACTAGATTGTCCGAAGTAAAAGACTCATCGTCCTCCAAATTTTACACGCGACGTAAGGGACGCGCTGGACAGAAACGGGTGGAGGCAGATCATCCGCTATAGAAGCAAACCCGATGTTGACCACGATCCTCAGACATGAGGGAACGACTATAACAGAGAGAGAGCGAGCTTTCTGCACCTTCCCCCGTTGCCTTATTTTACCCCTTCGCGCTTAGGAGCTCAATGCTTGTTTCGCCAAGCACCTATCGGTGTGTTCCGGCAGCTGCACTTGAGAGCCAGTTCCTTCTAGGCTTTGTGTGCTTACCATCTCCGGCCACATCATCACTTTAACATGGAGATATTGTGGTAAAACACAGGCCTATATTGTTTTACTTTTTGAATTCTTTCTTTCTATGCGAATGTGTATACCTTATAACAGACCTCTGCAAAATTTCAAGTTTATAGACTTTATAATTACTGTGATTTCATGATTAATCAGTGAGTGGTACTTCGCTTTAAATAAAAAAAAGCGTTGTGATTTCTTGCAACTACACTCACTGCTAAAGAGCTTTATTTTCGCAGTTTTGCTCTCAGATTCTATAGCCAATAAAGAGTAACAAAAATCAAAACCCCATAGTAATTTCATAAACAACAACCCCGACACCATTTTATGTTGTTTACTAAAGCACGACAAATAGGTTTGTTTACGCGGTCAGCGCGACACCGCACCGACAATTGACGACACCCTAAAGGAAACCATAAACAAATCTCAAAAAGAGCATTTATCTTATGTGTTCAGAATTAGGATGAGGAACTTTATTTAACAAAAACCACTTATTTTTAAATAAACTTTGTTTAAACAAAGCAGATACGAATACCAGGTATCTGATTTTGAGTTTGTATTTGCTTTTTTGGCTTCACTTTTGTGTTCCGCGCGCTCCATCTGCCTATTATTCTGTAATCTGTGGATTTTGTATTAATAATCTTGTGGTTGCTATTTCATACCATTTTTTTCTTCCAAGTTTATTGAATTAAAATCATAACCAACGTGTCACCGCTCAATGAGGGTTGTTATCTTTTCACGTCACTTGCTAATATTATTATGAAATTTTCTCTTCCGCCATCTGTGCGCCTAGTACCCAAAAAGTCGTGTACTTTCCGTCTTACATTATATAATTCATCTGATGATGTGTAGGGAAGACAGTCATAGACAACAGCCCCCCTAAAGAAGTTGGATATCGACAATCGTTTAGTAACAAAGACGATTGTCAATAACCATCTTGTGTAGACCCCATAGGCCAAAACGTAAACCAAACATGGAGGCAAGCTTTTTACACCAGGAGTGGACTTAAAAAGGTTTTATGCCTAAAATAATAAAAAAATAAAATTAAATGCATTTATTTTCAGACAACAGGGTCCATAGATTGTTAGTAAATACAAATCTTAAGAGGTCACTTAGTACACATTTAAAACAGACAAAAACGACAGTCAGTTTATGAAGCATAACACATGACGTGCAGCTTCATAAATCTGCCTAAAGTAGGCCCATCTGACCTCACAGCAAACACCTTCAGAATGCTGTTGGTGCTCCCTCTCACAGTGTATAAAATAGAGGCCACTTTCTTGCGCAAAAGACCTAAATACCTCTGTTTGTGTTTTTGGCCTGAGTGATTGGGAAGAAGGTGACTTTGCATAGTCCTCAGTTTCAACACAATGTCACTGGTGATGTCGCCGAACCTGGTAAGCTGGTAATCCTAGAAGGAACTACCTCTCAAGTGCAACTGATTTCCATAAATTCAATATCTAAACATATTCGGACGGATTTTTTTTTTTTTTTTTTTTTATACCACTAAGGTGGCAAACAAGCATACGGCCTGCCTGATGGTAAGCAGTTACCGTAGCCTATGGACGCTTGCAACACCAGGGGCATCACTCGCGCGTTGCCGACCCTGAAGAAATCTCTTCACGCCCTTTTTGAAGAACCCCATGCTGTACTCCATTGGGAAAACCACGGCGGGGAGCTCATTCCACAATCTGAGCGTCCGCGGAAGAAAGCTCCTTTGAGCCCGCACAGTTCGAAACAATTCTGGTTTCAATATGTGAGGATGGACTCCCCGTCGATGGCGAGAGTTGCGATGGTAGAAGGTAGCAGTGGGCAACAAGTCGAACAATTCTTTAGAACACTCTCCGTTGTACAAGCGGTAGAACACACATAAGGAGGCAAAGTCTCTCCTTAGACTAAGGGGCTCTAAACCGCTTGTGAGCTCAGAATCGTCAACAATTCTGATGGCACGTCGTTGAACCGAGTCTAAAGGCGCAAGCTGGTATCCAGGTGCTCCCGCCCATAGGTGACAGCAGTACTCCATATGAGGCCGGACTTGTGACTTATAAAGTTGTAGCCTTTGCCCCGATGTGAAGAACTGCCTCGCTCTGTTGAGCACTCCGAGCTTTTTGGATGCCAGCTTAACCTTGTCTTCCAAGTGACTTCGGAACAAAACGTCGCTAGAAATGTCGACGCCAAGGATCCCGATGCTTTGACTGATGTTCAAGGAGGTGTTCTGGAATTGTGGAGCCACAGACCATGGGGTTTTCTTAGCGGTGAACGCGCAGGCTTGAGTCTTGATAGGGTTGAAATGGACTAGGTTTAGTCGACCCCAATCGGAGACACTAGTTAATGTACTCTCGATTTCAGACATCAGCCGTTCGCGGCTTTCCTCCACCTCGGAACGAGGGATATTTGCACGGCCCGTGTAATAAGCGTCCCCTGTACTGTCGTCCGCATAGCAATGAATGCCGTCAATAGACAGCATATCATTGATATGCAGTAGGAACAATGTTGGGGACAGCACAGAGCCTTGCGGGACGCCAGCATTTATGTCCATGCTATCAGAGCAGCTACCGTCAACGACGGCCCTTATGCATCTGCTGGACAGAAAGCTGGCAATCCATTTGCATAATCCCTCGGGAAGCCCGTATGATGGTAACTTCGTTAAAAGACCCCTGTGCCAGACCCGATCGAACGCCTTCGCCACATCTAGGCTCACTGCCAATGCCTCACCTTGACTCTCGATGGCGAGCGACCAACGGTGCGTGAGATACACAAGGAGGTCACCAGCTGAGCGACTGTGGCGGAAGCCATATTGTCGGTCGCTCAACAACTCGTGATCCTCCAGGTATCTCAAAAGCTGCGTGTTGATCACGCGCTCCATGACTTTGGAGAGAAGGGAGGTGATGGCGATAGGCCTGTAATTCGTCGGGTCTGATCTGTCGCCCTTTTTGGGCACTGGGTGCACGTGGGCAGTTTTCCACGAAGACGGGACTTCATTTTTGGTGTAGGAAAGTGCGAAAAGACGCGTTAATACTGGACACAATTCAGGAGCACACTGTTTCAGTACCACTGCCGGTATGCCGTCTGGCCCACTCGACTTATGGATGTCCAGAGAAAGCAGTTCCCGCCGGACCTCCCGTTGGGTAATGCTTATCTCCGGCATGGAGCTAGCACACTGCGGGATGGTAGGCGGTGTGGCGCCCCCGTCATCCAAAGTCGAGTTCGAGGCAAAGAGATAGCCTAAAAGATCAGCTTTCTCCTTTGCACTATGGGCCAAGTTTCCGTCCGGCTTACGGAGTGGTGGCAAGGACGACTGGCAAAAGTTTCCTTCAGCAGCTTTGGCAAGAGACCAGAAAGCGCGACTTCCAGACGGAAGGCTAGTCAGCCTCTCACCAAACCTGCCGACGAAATCGAACTTAGCCCTGGCAATCATTCGCTTACTGAACCTCGAGGCAGCGTTAAATTTGCGTTTCGCATCAGAGATCTTAGGGTCCTGATTAGTTCGGGCCGTGGTCCAAGCCTCAAACAAAGTCTGCTTATTTTGTCTAGCATCTTTGCAGGGCCGATTAAACCACGGTCGCTTCTTCACCCCTGCAGCCACAAGCGGGTTTGGGATATAACATTCCATTCCCGCCAGTATCGCCTCAGCGACGGCAGCTGCACAGGTGTTAGGATCATCTGATGCGAAGCAAAGCTGTATCCACGGGTACGATGCGTAGAAATCTCGCAATCCATCCCAATCTGCCGACTTGTCGTGCCATACACGTCGCCTTCCGGGAGGCCGGGGCGGATCATGTCGGGCGCATGGCACTTGCGTCCGGACGAGACAGTGGTCCGATGACCCAAGTGGCGCATCCACTATCACTGCATAGTTGTCCGGTCGCGTAGTCAGCAGAAGGTCCAGTAAGGAACTAGTATGGCTCTCAATATCTGGGATTCTCGTAGGAGAAATAACCAGTTGTGAGAAGCCATAGGCCAGGGCAAAGTCGTGAGCAGTCCTCCCCGCGAAGTCAGTGGACCGAGAACTAAGCCACTCAGCGTGGTGAGCGTTGAAGTCTCCTAATATCACTAACTCCGCGGAGGGGTACTTCTCCAGTACTTTGTCAGTCGTCAGTTGCAGGTGCTCAAATAACCGGATTGTGTCCGCGTCGCCGCTGTGAGACCTGTAAAGGCACGCGTAAACTTTGGTGTGGCCACCGTGATCTACGCGCGCCCACAAAATCGACAGGTCCCGGTCTTCTAGGCCATGGAGACGGCGACAGCAAATATCCTCCCTGTCTGTCTGGAGCTGCACTTTGTCCCTTTCGCTGCTGGCACAGCGAATCCTCTTAATCTCTCCAACCACCTCTCTGCGCCGTGCCGGGGTATGTATGTACGATACATACCCCGGCACGGCGCACAAAATTGTGCTCCAGCTTGTACCCGGGGTAGTGTAAATACGATGTATCATCAGGGCAGGATATTTGTGTCTCCGTTAGAAAAAGCAGAGTCGGCTGTGCAGTCTCCAGATGTTGGTGGACTGCATTGATGTTCGCATGAATTCCCCTGATATTGCAAAAGTCCATTTTAAATGTGGACGGGGAGGCCGCTGAAAATCTCTTTCTTGTTTTTCTTTTTTTTGCCATTTTTTAAAAAAGGGTTGGAGAGATTAAGAGGATTCGCTGTGCCAGCAGCGAAAGGGACAAAGTGCAGTGTTATTCACCGAGAGTGCTGGACAGGTGATGCGGTTTGTTGGTGCGGCAGCCGGAAGGGCCCCCGGTCCCCCCATGATACAGTTGGCCGGGGATATAGTCATAAGCGAAAACTGATAATTTAGTTCAGTTTTTTTTAGTTCATTATCCCACAATACAATTGCTGCATAAGCTTATACCATAATACAAAATACTATAATGCGTTATATTTCAATAGATACTGGCCACCACCGCCCGCCCTACTCATCCGCCCGCCCACAGCTATGTTTAGGCGGCGCGGGGCGCACTCACGCACCGGAAGTCACCCGTTCAGCCTTCTTGTTTCCTATTCATATACCTACTAAGAGATTTACACTGTTTATTTCTTTAGTTTTTTTTACTATGTTTAGAAAGTGATATGGTTGAAGGTTTATAAACTATTTTATACTACGGAGTCGGTAACCTAGCATACGGCCCGCCTGATAGTAAGCGGTTAAGTCATATGGACGCTTGCAACCCACGAGGCATCACTCACGCGTTACCAACCCTTGCACCCTCCCCGATGAGATCTGGCGGCCTTACTCACGCGCAGGAACACAACACAAAGTTATTTGGCTGCGGTATGCTGTAAAGGTGGAGGTACTTCCCCAGTCGAGCTGCTCTTTGAGCGAATAAACGCTACGCTCTACCTTTATTTTTTTAACGACTATTGTGGCTAACAGCACACGGCCCTACATGCTTTACATCTATTTAAATAAAAATAAAAAATATGAACTTACGGGGTTACAGCCTAGAGCCACATATTTTAACTAAGGTGTAGAGTTTTTGAAGTTAGGGCGTGTAGAATTATAGGCTTGGCTCTACATGAAATCTGATAACTTTTTGACAGTACGAGCCATATGGTCTCGTCTTGGCAACATTTTACATGAAAATGTTTTTGATGGGATATATTTTTCTTTGGAATTGTCTTGCTAACGAACCTCGCCCGCTACGTTTAGAAAACCCCCTTGAGGTTTGCGTTATGTGGTCATTTACCTATGTTTTAGTGTTGTGTTGTATATTAAACTAGCTTCTGTTCGCGGCTTCGCCCGCGTGGCCTAAAATCAAATGACATATTTTTCTACAACAATAAAACAAAACAAAAACAACTTCATCTCGCTTCGAGGGTGGATTTATTTAAAACGCTGACACGTATACATTAATTTACAATCTTCAACCTAAACAAAAAATTTGAAGATCCTAACTTCGAAACTGACAGACTTTCATACAAACTTTCATCCTCTATTTTACCCCCTTAGGGGTGGAATTTCGAGAAACCCTTTCTTACAAACTTGTTCAGCAACATAGGTTTCGAAGATATGCCATCTCGAAATCTCCACCCAGTATAAACCACTCCTTATTTTATTTTTATTAAATTAACTATGCACAATGATTATTCTTTAAAACTTTTAAAAAAAAACACCACATCCCAATTATTTGAGTTAAAGTCATAGATAATGCTTAAAAATCATTTCTCATAACACGTTTAAGAGTACTTAGTGATACATCGAAGCCTTGTAAACAATGAATCATACGCGGGTTATTCCAGTCTCACATTTATTACTTAAGTACTTACTTTCGCTTTAAATAATTGACCTACGTGCTTATAGTCATGCCGCAAGATATTTGAGAAAAACGGATGTAGGTATGATTAATATTCAAGTCGGTTATTGGTTGCGATTTGGAAATTTTACTCAGATTACTTATTAGCTGTGAATGTTAGGTTGTTAATATTATTTTTTTACCTTCATTAAATCTTTTTTTTTACTGCAGGGTAGCAAACACGCTTAGGCCCTGATGTTAAGCGGTTACCGTAGCGTTAAGACACTTGCAACACCAGGGTTATCATTCGCCCATTGCCGACCCCGCAAAAAACTCTTCACAGCCAAAAGGGGATTGGGAAGAAACTAAATAGAATTATTTCTATATAATTTTTTTGGAAATTCTACGTAATTTCCCAGGTCTACGACCAAGTGAGCTTCAGTAATTGTTTCAGTTGCGTATCGTAGTTATTCTTGCAGACATTTCCGGACTATTAGACATATATTTAAAATTGCGGCCAATTTATCTATACCTTTCCTAATATAATACGGGCTAATCTCTGTAACTACCAATCGTATTTGAAAAATTCTTGCACTAATAGGAAGCTTTATTATCGAGTATTATAGGCTACTTACCCCGGAAACGCGAGTGAAATCACGGGGAATAGCTAGCTATTAATATAATTGAATCACGTTAGGCTTTAACTGTTCTGAAATTGATTTCAACTATAATCCACGTATATACCAATCTCAAAGTTACCATGCAGTATACAGGTCGTTGTTTTGGTCAGCGACGAGCGACTCAGGGTCGATAATACAAATGATACTGGTGCAAAAAAAATACTTAATTTTTTTTAAATAATAAAAATAAAATAAAATATTATTTGGAAAATCATGTAATAAGCTAAAATAAGATAAAATGTAGACGTAATACTCAACGGGAGTGCGAGGGAGTAAAGGGGTGGGGCGATGGCGGCTTGCGCCTAGCAATAGTCTGTGGACGTGCCGAGTGACCATACTTTGCGGTAATTTTATTTTAAATTGAATAAGGTATTTCTCAACGCATTTACAGTATTTAATGGAATTAAGTCCATTTTTGGGAAAGATATATTTTGTACTACCACTCCTGGGTCGCTTGTCGCCGACCAAAACAACACCCTGTATATGTTTACGCACGAATCTCGATGAGTCATACTCGTAGTGGGTAAACTGTACCAAGTAACGAATGATTCACAGCCACCCCTACTACTGGAGGCTATAGCCTTTCCGGCTTGCACATAATAATTTACTTGAAGCGGTTTTTACCTCATTGCTCAATCTATTGACGTCATAACGTGGCGCGATAGATGAGCTATCTGTATGCAAATCTGTACGATGGAAGCTGTTATTGACATGTTTTGTTACCTCAGTTTATAGTTTTTGTTGATCTGTTCATTTGTATCAGCATTTGTATTTAAAACTGATTATTATAGTCTTCTGTATATACCTAATTAATGCTTGGTTATGAAAAGTTTATTGTTGAAAATTAATCCGTATTTAAGTCATATATACAGTTTAAGACCTTCAATGGTACTGCAGTTACCACTGGTTCGGACTTCAACTGATTGTGAGAAGAACCGGCAAGAAACTCAGTCCAACTTATTGTAAGTGTATCACAAAACGTGATTTAAAGTAAGTTTAATAAAACTCGATTGGGGAAGTACCTCCACCTTACAGAATACCGCAGCCAAATAACTTTATGTTGTGTTCCTGCGCGTGAGTTAGGTTGCCAGAGCTCATTGGAGGAGGGGAAGGGTCGATAATGAGTGATGCCCCGTGTGTTGCAAGCGTCCATATAGCTACGGTAACAGCTTACCATCAGGCGGGCCGTATGCTTAAGGGCGGTATGTAAGCTAAACGTCATAAACAGGGTTCGCTATTTTAGTGGTTTATGAATGAAAACATGAAAGAAATAGTATTATATGAACATAATCATAAAGCCAAGATACCAATTAACAGATCGGTGTTGGCCCTTTTTTTTAATTTTACTTTTATAAATAGCAAAAACCTTATGAATATTACAAAAATCATAAAATCGAGGTTTTGCTCTTTAGTGATACCATCAAAATAAGAATCCTTTTTGTAATAAATTTATATTAAATCGAATCACAAATATATGTACAACAGATCCGTGGGGCCACATTTTAATTTTTTTGTACGAGAATAACGTAATTTATTCATTAATAAGCATCAATTTTGCGACGCCATTTGTCCATACATTTTTCTATGAAATGTCATATGAAGCTTTATATACAAGACGCAATCGCGAAAATATTCAGTTCCCCCCAGTGTCCCAAGGTGACACCACGTCGCTTTTTATTGACACCGGAAATTACGTCATCCATATATCTGTATACATGCGCTTGTCAAAATGAACATAATAAGTGCATTTTTATTTTTTACATTATTAGAGTTATGAAATGGACATTTTGATAAATTTATTGTTCTTATGGTAATCGGTATCAATTTCATGATTGGTTGATACGTCCTTAGTCTTTTTGAAAAAGTCAATCTCAGCCATTGATTGCTTATTCTGTTACTTGCTTATAGATAGACTAGTATCATTAATAAAATATAAATAAGATTCTATTTTTAATCATGTGGTTTTTTAATGAATCATCGATGCTGAACAGAAGGTTAGGATACGGCCATCGATATAATATATGTATTTTATTAGATTTCACGTTCCGAACAGAAAATCCGTCGAGCTTGATGACAGCAGGGGTGAGCTGAGGGCCTGCGCGAAGCGAGTGTTCAGTGGACTGACTGTTGCAGTGCAAGCTGTGTCTAACCAAACTATATAAAAATGTAGCGCCAGCGGCTTATAGATTATAGTTTTCGCGCGACCAAAACATCTTAAGCGCCGATGAATTTCATAGCGCCTACGCGTTTCGTTCAACGTTCCTATAGAGTTTACACCGCAGTCGTGGCATTTAAATGAAGAAATATTTTTTCTATTGTGATATTACGATATTATTACCTATTTATTCACTTGAAAAACAAATAAGTTTACTTACTTGACTTTGATTTCTTGTATTATTAATGCCCCTCCGTACGCGCCCACACTGCATGAATGTCGAAGGCACACTAAAGTAAGGTGAACGGAACGCAGTTCAGTTAATTCGAACCGAGTGAATGTTGGGAACGCTGTATATATAGTAGAATGCTAGTAGAATAAAATTATATCGATGGATACGGCCATTTGTAAATAATTCACTGTTCTTATATTATATTCTTTAACTATATAGCTATTATTGTCACTAGATATTTTCTTTGTAGGTTTTATTTTATTAAGCATAACTTAATAAGCCTCTTTGCAAATCTTTACAATTTAAATTCTTATAATTTTTAATTCTTGTCGTCACACTACTACTCCTAAAAGTCATTGTGGGCATTATCCATTTTAATAAAAATTCGATATCTCGGCACCGGTGCATCATATATAACATTATTTCTAGAGCTAATATACCAGGTTGTTCAATAAGTTTTGTCGTTCGATACGAGAAACACGTTTTTATTATTTGAAATACATTTTATTATGATGATGATGATGATTAGAACTACTCTCAGCCAGTACAACGACCGACCCATGTCCTATACAACCATTCAAACATCAACCACCATGTAACTAACTTAGTTTATAATGACTGGTACCTGAATAGTTGTATCGGAATAGCCATGGAGAAACCAAGGAGTGCGTGTTATATAGGAGTGACACGTTCTGGGGTGGGAGAGGACGGCCAGCTAACCGCAACCAGCTGACCACAACCGACCGACTGTTCAGCCTATAGATGAGGGATTGAGCGTTGATGTATGTTGAGTGCTGGGGTTTTATTGTCTTCTTTCTTATTTTGATTTTTTGTTCCTGGGTTGGATTTTGTTATATCTTTGTAGTTCATTAGATTAACCTCCTCCATGCACGGGTATAGCTTCTGTGGTTGAGAGGCTCCTTGTCCATTTCAGCTTCGGTATGTGCTTGCATATTTCTTGTTCTTCGTTATTATTCTAGAGTCAATTTGGTTGCCTCAGGCACAACATTCAGCAAGGTTTTTAGTATAGTAGTCAACATATTTTATATCATGCGCCGATTGATTTTTAAAGTAAATATCTGTTTTCTGGGCTTGGATTTTGGTGTACTGTAGGGCCGTAACATGGCTATAATATATGGGACTGTATTCTATCAAATGTTTGTTTGTAAACTTAAGTATCTTGGTTAATGGGATGAGAAACATCCAGGATAACATATCTTTTTGTGTTCCCGAAAGTATTTTTTTTGGTTTTCTATCCTGCTGGGTGTATGAAGTTCCGTGATTTTAATCTGATCATGGATGAGCATTTTTTCCTGGTTTAATTAGTGTTCAGCCTCATTGTTTATCAGTTAGTTTATCACAAGCGCTCGAGCTGTACACACCTCAGTGCAATAATTGTTAGACCCGGTTCTGATGCCTATAATTATTTAAGACTATACATGTGTTAAGTTTAGTGAAGTGATTATTTAATTGTAATATTACGACAGTAAACACATTGGGCCCGTGAGGAGTTTGTTGCATCGCTTCTTCTCCTCATACAGGGCAATTCCGAAGCGACGGTGTAACGTTGTTTTACCCTACGGAAAGCTGCTGTTTTGAAACCCTGCGGAATAATTGCATATGAAATACTAAAAAAATCATCGAACGAGTCGTAGTGGGTTGGGGGGGTGCTCCCAGAACTCCCTATCAGTCGTCGCTATACCGAATTTAATAAATGTTCGTTAGCTAATTATGAAGTATCCAGTACTGAATTGGCAAGTGGCTTCCTATCCGCCTTCGGCGGAATACACACAAATTGCCATGCTTATACACTGTTTTATTTAATCCTAAAGCCCCTCGCTATCTCAAGGAACGCTTCGAGTACTACACCTCAACATCATCTTCTTCATAGTCCCATGGAACCTAACTTCCAAACTCCCTGTCACACTTCTCAATCTTATTCAAAATCTTTTACTATCCAAGCTGTACGTCTCTGAAACTCTCTCCCTCAGACTATAAGACGGGCCCCGACGTTAGACTCTTTTAAATCTCTTGTTATTTCACGCTATCACACGCTATAAACTTCCTCATTTCCTGCCTTTCTTTCTATTTTTCTAGAGCTGTTATTTTCACGTTATGAAAGTGTATTCTTATCTGTTAAACCTTCCATATTCTCATATATCCTGTTACCCAAAGGTTGTCTACAGGAAATCGCTTAAGCGTTAAGACCGCTTATTTTGTATCACTTCTTCTTTTTTGTATTGTTTCGTCTTCTACTATATGGTGTACAAATAAAGCATATTTATCTTATCTTATTAGTGAAAGAATGTTCAGAATCGGATTAGTAATTTCAAAGCCTCGTACATGCAACCTACAAACTTTACCTTTTTATATGATACTAGTTGTCCCCCGTGAATTCACCCGCGTTCCCTCTATAAAAGTAGTCTATACCCTTCTTCATGGTATAGCCATAGGTATCTGATTGCCAAATCTCAATGCGATGGGTTCAGTGGTTAAGACGTGAAAGCGTAACAAACAAATGGGCCAGTTGGTGCAGTTGATTATGATTCCACCTATAGCGGTGCAGGTCGTGGGTTTGATTCCCACCCAGGATATGCATTTGTGTGCATGAACATGTCTGTATGTCCTGAGTCTGGGTGTAATTATGTATTTACAATCAAAAAGGTTTCCATAGTACAAGCTCAGCTTAGTTTGGGATCAGATGACCGTGTGTGAGGAATGTCCAGGGTGTTTATTTTATTTTATTTATTACTAAACTTATTACTATTTATTATTATTACTTATTAAACAAACAGAGTTACTATGGATTAGTTCTAAAAAACAACCTACTTCTTCAAAAAACGTTAACGTAAGTACCCCCGAAGTACTAATATAAGGCATAGCACTGAATTTCCTTTGCTTATAAGTAGTGAATCCATTCTGCTTAATAATTATGTAAACTTTGGTTGCGCTTAAATAAGCCACTAGAAAAGGTATTTAAATAGAAAATTAAATATAATGTTACTTAATAATATTGGAATTTTATCGGCTGGTACCACGTTATGCGGTACGTACCTAACTTGACGCAACGTCAAGTTTGGATCTGATGCATGTGTGCGTGCCTGTAACACAACTGCAAAGTAACAAATGAATGCTGGTTTTGGCGCGCGATCTAGCCTACATACTACCCTTAAATTTTATAACGATATGGAGGTCGAAAATAAAAAAAATACAGTTTGTGTTCAGGCAGTCGATAGTACGGTATCAGATGAAAATAATTTCTGTTTTTCTATTATAGCTCCCCTTTTTAATCGACTTCAAAAAAAAGGAGATTATCAATTCGACACGTATGTATGTAATATTATTGGAACTGCAATATATTCACATATGCGAAAGAGCACGACGTATTCCATTGAAAATATTTCGCTGACTTCAAATCAGTGTCAGAACTGTCAGATTAGAGTTATTTCATACTTTTTAGTGTATTCTGAAGTCGATATTTTATTGCTTTTTATTAAGGCGGCCCTCTGCGGCCGGCGCAACTTCAACGCAAGCATAGTCTAAAAGCTTGTTGTTTCATCCAACGTAATGTTTGACTGCGAATAAATAGAGACAGCATCAGAGCCGTCGGTTATCAGTCGGTAAATTCCGCTGATCACTCGCGGCCGCTTCGCTAGGTCGTCATTCATGATTTCGCATTCATAAAACTTGTTCCAGGAGTATACTTCTTTTGAAAAAATCTTACAAGTTTGTGAAAAAAAAGTTAGTTATTTAGAATCTCCAATACATTTGCAATCCTGGTATCTAAATGTTTTCTTTACTTTTACAATTTATAGGTACATTAGATATGGCCAAAATTCAGGCAAAAACGCTGTTTGTCGGAGGCTTTGACTGAATTTGTTTCACACTTTTTTTAAATTACGCCTAGATACACGGCTAGATATAGTGCACAAGATACTAATTTGTTCAAAACATCTAACGAAAAATGTTTAACAACGCCATAATAAGTACAGAGGTTTTGTATGAAAAGTATGACGAATTGAGTCCTCTTAATGCGTGTCTCACCAGTACACTTCAGACCGTATCCAACTAATCTATAGTTCCTAACTTCAAATAGCGTCAATTCAATTCGAATCGCCATCATAAACAACCACACAACAGAATAGACTGATAATATCTCCGTCCTTCTCGCACAGAATCAACACTCGATATTAGCTGGTATCTCATAATAGCCAGTATACATCAATAACATTTGCACTAGAGGCCCCCACCCCGAGTTCCCCTAACCCCCTTGACCCAACACACAATAGTAACAAAATGAAACATTTCTGTACGTAGTTTATTTAGGTGTTCAATGTAAACATACATTTCCTGATAAAACGATTTAATGTACCTACCTATTCAACTCAAAATATTTATCAAATAATTGAACTGTTTTACAAAAAACTTAAACCGACTTCAAAGTAATCAAATCCTGATCTGATGACAATGGGACCAAACGGGAAGTGTACCCTTTCAAATAAAAAAAGAATTTTCCAAATCGGTTAATAAATGACGAAGTTAGGAAGTAACAAACATAAAAAAAAAACATTCGAATTGAGAACATCCTCCTTTTTTTGAAGTCGGTTAAAAACGATACGTACTGAAAAAATAACAATGCATTCATGAACATTGCTTGAGTAACTGACCGACACGTTAAAAACAAAGTAACCACCAAAATGTAGCGCTGAAAATAATTTTGATGTCATAGTCATCAATAACATTTGCACTGGACTTCCCTGTCCCCTCCCACCACCCCTGCGGACCCATCTCCCCCACCCCGTGACCCAACTACGCATAATGGTTGAAACCCAAAGGTTTTGGTAAACGCGCTGCGGTTATCTACTCTCGCGAATAACACTGATGCTATGAGATGAAAGAACTTGTAAATACATGGCATTTGTAACTTTTATGGTATTTTGAAGGTAACCTCATAATTATGACGGTTGCTGGGGTGGAAATGGTGGAATAGGCTGAATGTCCTCGAAGTAATTTTTTCGTGCATATATGAAATACATTCCAAAACAAAATTATAAGCTATAGCAGTGTCTTTGAACAAAATACACTTTGAACAAATTCATTTTAGCGTGACCATGTATACATTTTCAAAATTAACTATACGAGAACGTTGACAACTACTATTTCGAAGAAGAAAATGTAGTTTTTGAATGGACTCTATAGAAAAGGGAAAATGAATTAGTAATTAATTGTGTGTTGTGGCGAAAACGTCCTTTCGTTCAATTAATTAATTAACCGACTCCAATAAAAGGAGTTCTCAATTCGGTTGAATTTTTTTTTATGTTTGTTACCTCATAACTCCGTCATGTATTAACCGATTTGGAAAATTCTTTTTTTATTTGAAAGGGTACACTTCCCGTTTTGGTCCCATTTTCAACAGATCAGGATATGATTACTTCTTAGTGTACTTTGAAGTCTGTTTAAGTTTTTTGTAACACCGTCCAATTATTATCAATGTTCTCTCTCAAACATATTTTCAGTTCAATTAATGTAAATACATCATACATTATTAAAAGAATTATACATTTAACAAAAACACACTCCTCAGTAACTAACTTAATCACATGAATCAACTGGAAAACGCATCGCCTCGTATATCCAGATTCATTAACACATTTTTGGTCCATTTTTAAATAGAGCAAAGGTCTGTCTGCATTTACAAATAGGATACAGCTTTCATAACTGAAAATGTCTGACCTACATTACACAAATACATACCATTACCCGACCTGACCTGTCTCGTTTATTTTAGAACTCTACATCGACAAACAGGTTGTATTAAGTTGAGGACACAAAAGTTGCCCATAGAAATCAAAGTGTCACGACTGTTTGTAGACTTTTTTCTACTGTGAATAGTGTTTAACCACAATATCATGGTCAGTGATGATTTGTCTAGAAGGACTGGTTCCCGAGTGTGAGTTCATAGACTAGCAAAAATGCGTTTCTTTGATTCGGTTGTATGTAAAGATAATCCCACCAAAAACATTTTCATGTAAAATATTGTCAAGACGAGACCATATGGCTCGCACTGTCATAAAGTTATCAGATACCATGTAGAGCCAAGCTAACTACACGCCCTAACTCTACAAGCCCTAATTTCACAAACTCTACACCGTCAAAATATGTGGCTTGGCCGTTTCGCTACCGTCACATAGGCGTAAGATGAAAAATTGATTGTGTTATGTATATGTATTTAATACCCTCTTTTTTTGCTTCTATAATAATAATTTTTATTTATTTCTCTCACAGAAGGTTGATAAGAATAAATGCAGTACAACATATTTCCAAAGTCTAATTAATCAACCAGCTTTGCGAGAGCTGGTGCCTGCTTTAGGTTTTAAAAAAAACCTGTATTACAGGTCACCAGGACGCGATGTATGGCTATATTAAAACAGTATTTTCAGAAGAAAAATATACGTCATAATATGATCTATCGCAATTTGCACTACGATTTTCTTTATTTTCATATTCCTTTACTTCACAAATCCAAAATACCTACAAAATGTGTCGACTCGCGTGCGGGTGGGCCCCGCTCAGTCCTGCTAGAGCGCTTGTAGTCTGACAACGCCTTAAGTGCTTTATATACTATACCAAAAATTAGGATATAATCTTGCTTCAATCATTAGACCAGTAGGTCTCTGAAACCTCTTTGGAGTCTTTGAAGATGGTGTCAAGAAGCCTCAGTGTCTCGATAAAAGAAAAGTCGTGAAAACAGATACAAAAAAATAGTAAAACAAAAATGGCCATCAGCACACTCTGACATACATGAAATGCACATAAACTTACCCGAGCTGTGTGGAAAAGGCCGGGCTCATTACAGCTTACTATTGCGTCTCGAGAGCCTCCCCGTGCCCCCCACCCCCGAATGACAAGTCACGTATGTGGGGTGTAGGGAAGTAATGACGTTTTTTACACAAAACAACAACGGTAGGTGTCTACGCGTTTCTTTTTTTTTATTTAGTTCTCGTAATGTAATATAGAACGCGGAAAAGGAAAATTTTGTGTATTTGAGGGAGTTCCTTATTGAGTGACTGTGGTTCGGTTTCTGGTGAATATCATGATCAACAAATGTTCAGTAAGTTTTGTTATCTAACCATTTTTTTCCAACACAATATTAATTTCCACTAGCTTTAAATATGTATCATCTTATGATGTGGTTTTTCCAAGGGAGTACACCAGAGTTCTTCATGAAAGGTGTGAAAAGATTTTTGTAGAGTCGACAACGTGCTGATGATACTCCAATAACCGCTTGGTGGGTCGTATACTTGTTTACTACCTTAGTAGTATAAAAAATATGTCAAAACTGATCAAAATTAATTAAGCACATATCGAGCCTATCTTCTAGGGTTCATAAAGGTAGGCAATACATTGGCAACCCTCCTGTAAAAGTCAAAATGCGACGGTGGCCACTTCCCATCATGCGGTAAAATTCCAGCAGTTTCATTCTTTTGAAAATTGGCTAAACATGTTGAACTTAATGTAAAGTCATACACAAACCTCTATACATGTTAGAAAAACTGTTTAATCTAATACTTATAACAGTGACCCAAGAAACATCCTACAATCAAAAACCAACACATGTTTCGGAGCATTATCTCACACCCAGCTAATTCATATGACCACTGCATATAACGCGAGAAAATCCTCGCAGAAGGTAGAAGGGGGTGTAAGATAAGTCCACCCCACTGCCACCCCGGCGTCATCGCCAGCTCATCCGTCACCGAGGCTGGTGTCACTGACAAATGTCTTCCTACCGTCACTTCATTTGGGGACGTATTAAAATTACCAATTTTTATCTGCCTATTTTTTTCGCAATTTCTATTATTTTAATAACATAGCGTACCTTTATTTTGTGTCTAAAGTTAACATGCGACTTTAAAAGCAGGCTTATTATGCTTATGAGTATTTGAACACAATCAACGAGGCCATTATGTCCGGCAGCACATGCAGTCCAAAGGGTTTAAGTACCATAAGAAATGTTTTTTTTTATATGTATAGGCCTGTTTGACCACAATCTCACCATGGTAAGTGATATGGCCGAAGGTGGTAAGAACACAAAGCCTAGAAGGAACTGGCTCTCAGGTGCAGCTGTCGGAACACACCGATAGGTGATTGGCGACTAATTTTCAACTTGAGGGTGGTAGCCAGCCAGATGGGTACTAAAAAGTACCCTACCATCGTGCTATGGTTTCCTCACGATGTTTTCCTTCACCGAAAGCTCATTGTAGGATTTGAACCCGGGACCTTCGTCTCGGTATCCAACCACTGAGCTATCATCGCCTTTTATTTGTGAAAAAAACATCAGATTGTATAGTATAGACGATAAAAATATGATAAAAGTCCCATCTACAACAATCTACGTGTAATTCCAATGGGCAACTCTAATCCGACCACTCTCGGTCTATAAATCCAACGCCAACGTTGGACCAACAATTGCGCGCACCGCACACAGCGCAGTTACAACGATTACACTACAACTATCATTACGAGCGCACTATTGATTCCTAATCCGCACTTCCGGATGTTACGTAACACCCCACCCCCTTCGTGGGCCCCTCGCCCCCCTGACACCCCGACACCCCATCCCGCGCCTGCAAAGATTTACAACCGGCCGGGCCGTTCCGTTTGACGAATGATTGGCTCGCCGTCCGTTGTTACAGGAAGGCTTTACGGATTGTTTTGGTTGGCCGTTGTTGGCTCCAATGTATAAATATCGCGGAAGTAGGCTGGGGACAAATACATGACATTTATTTTGAGGATATGTTACGTATATCAGCAAAACGATTACATTCGGAATTTATGTGTTTTTTTTCTGTATAAACCTAAAATTATCAAAAACATTTCTTATTAATATAATCAGTTACAGGGTTTCCATTTAGACGTTGGTTCTGTCGTTGGTTGTGTCT
>OX596246.1:18712815-18734543 GCA_951394255.1 Polyploca ridens | reverse complement strand
CGTCTCGCCGGAGTCGCCCACTCCACACGCTGACATGCCCAAGTTCGGCTCCACCAAGCTGATAAAAAAAAGAGCTAGTGAGATGTCTCGATAGGAGTGAAGCTTGCATAAATTGACTTAAACTTTTTAATGAGGTGCTTGCATCGCCACGTTGCCAACACATTTTTCCGCATCCCGAAAGTTCGTTTTAAAACTCTGTCACGGATATTATCTGAGTCAAACAAGACCAAATTAGCTAAGAGAAATAGTATCTGATCATCCCTATTAAAAATCACTATCCTATACATAAAGCCTAAGCATCTTAAGCCTTGTTCCACACATTGGTGCCAACCGTTGGCTCCAATATATGATCGACAAATCTTGGGATTTCGATCCACACATTGTACCAATATAGTTTGCGCAAACTGTTGGCACCATAATAACAAACATGAGCTATCATTGCGAGTTTAAGATTCTCATAAGATTACTAAATCACATTACAAAAGTAAAGTAAATGTTATAATAATAATAATAATAAAAAAAAAAAAAATGTCATGTATGTCAAAAGCTGCTTAATTTTTTTATCAATATATAAAACGTTTTTTATCGTGTTTCTACAATTGAATAGTATTTCAAATCACCAAATTTACACCCTTTAGAAAATTGAAAGCAAATAAGTATCATTTAAACAAGTTCAACATCAACAAAAATATATAATATGAAGTGACAGTTTGACATCGCTGGAAGGAAACCGAAAAATGGTTACGATATATATATTGAGAAAAAATATCCCAATGACACCCCGATGACATGATTACTAGAAGCAGAGCACATCTAAGACCCCCGGATTCGCCGCCTCGCTCCGCCTCGCACCCGCCGGTACCAAACACAAACAGTTTATCGGCGAGTGCAGTTGCGTCGAGTGAGAGCGACGAATACTTCTCTCCGCCGGCGTCGCCACCACCTGTACGTCGGCGGGGAGCCCGGACACCGGGCAACTTGGGACTTTTGGGGCAACCGGCTCCGAACAGGGTCCCCGTTCCCGGTGGTGTAGTGCGGCGCATGAGATGGACGTCATCAATGAATGAGAACGTCATGCGCGCCTACTACGAGGCTACAGAGGGGGGAACTAACCTCACTGCGTATCGTAGCCGAATGCTGTCTCTGTTTCAGGTCCATGAGCCAGCTGTCAACGTATCGGCGCAACGACTATCGGATCAGGTACGGGTCATCCAACGTGGACACATGTTGGCTGATACCGTGCTTGATCGGTTGCGCTCGGAGGTACTGAGTAGTCGTGTCGTCCCTACTACGTTATCGCATCCTGTGGCCCAGCCTGTGGCAAATGCCATGACCGCTTCTCGGCCTGCCACTGATGGTGATGATGGTATGGATGACACGGCTACTGAGGTAAGTACCCAGTATATTGGTATTTTGAGGAGTACTTTGGAGGATGTGGTTCGGGAGTATCGATCCATACCGCATCACCTTAAACCCCGCATACCTCGTTTGCCCATGAATAGATGTAATAGAGCGCTGATGTGTACTTTAGATTCGCTACTGGCAAGTTACTTTGACAGTAGTGAAGACCTTGCTGATACGCACTCTCTTCTGTATTGCGCGGCCATAACGGCATGTCGTGTAGCCCGTGTCAAGTTCCCCGACACTGATGCGGCTACGCGACCGAAACCCGCCGTGCCCGCCTGGCAGTGCAGAATAGAGGATCGTATCAGCGAGGCTAGGGTACTCATCGGCAAGCTCAGCTGCTTCAGGGAGGGTAATATACGCCCTAGAGTAATGCGCTTTGTGAGACGGGCATTTAACGGGACTGATGTCAACCCCCGCGAATACATGTCCCGTGTCACAGAGCGCATTGACTTCCTGAAGCAGAAAATTTATGCATGGGCAAATCGTATACGTAGGTATAAGGCGCGCGTGGATAGATACTCTCAGAACTCCATGTTCCAGAGGGATCAAAGGTGGGTTTACAGGTCATGGGAGCGACCTAATCAACCAGATGGTGACGTGCAGCGACCGGATATTAACGCCATGACTTCATTCTGGCGCAATATCTGGTCGGTGCCCGTCACTCATTCTGAGGGCAACTGGATAAGGGACATCGAGCAAGTGTGCGAACCTATTCAAGAAATGGGGGCTATTACCATCGAGCCCCAAGACGTAGCTAGTGCAGTCCGTTCGTTGCCTAATTGGAAGGCACCGGGACCGGATGGACTGCACAACTTTTGGCTTAAATGGCTACGCAGTTCGCACACTTGCTTGGCGTCTCAGTTCCAATCAGCCTTAGAATCTGGGTCGCTCCCAGAATTTGTAACAACAGGTGTAACCCACCTTCTCCATAAGTCCGGTAGTACCGCGGACCCAAAAAACTATAGGCCTATTACATGTTTGCCTACAGTTTACAAAACTCTTACATCCATTCTGAGAGCAAAAATCACCAGGCATGTTGAAGAACATTCAATAATGTCTGCCTCTCAGAATGGATGTAAGAGTGGGGCCCGAGGTACTAAGGAGCTACTCCTCATAGATATGACTATCTGTCAGCAGGTTCGCCGTAACCGAAGGGATCTGTCGACATGCTGGATAGATTATAAGAAGGCCTATGACTCTGTGCCGCATACATGGCTCATGAGGGTGCTGGAGTTGTATAAAGTAAATGCAACTCTACGCACTTTCCTGATGTCATGTATGAGGCAATGGAGAACGGTCCTTCTCTGTCCAGGGTCTCGACAGATCCTTGGTGATGGCGATCCAATAAAGATAGAGCGGGGCATTTTCCAGGGTGACAGTCTGAGCCCGCTGTGGTTTTGCCTTGCCTTGAACCCTCTAAGTACACTCTTGGAGGGTTCTGGGTTGGGCTTTCGGTTGCGAAGTGGTGATCAGGTTATATCCCACCTGCTCTACATGGATGACCTTAAGTTGTTTGCTCACACTGAACCCCATCTTTTAGGATTACTGAAAGTCACTGAAACCTTCAGTAATTCTATCAGGATGGAGTTTGGTGTGGACAAATGTGCGGTCATGCATGTAAAGCGGGGGCGGATGGTGGAATCTGGGGGCATTCAGCTTTCAGATTCCACCCAACTGAGATCACTCTCCGAAACCGAAACCTATAAATACTTGGGTATGTCACAGGCGCTTGGCATCAGCGAGACTGACATGAAACAATCGTTGCGGGAACGCTTCTTGGGGCGCCTGAAAAAAGTACTGAATAGTCTTTCGTCAGGCGGAAACAAGGTGCGGGCCTACAACGGTTGGGTCATGCCGGTCTTGATGTACTCCTTTGGCATACTCAAGTGGACTCAGACCGAATTGGACACCCTGGATAGAAAAGTCCGTACATTGCTGACTGCACACCGTATGCATCACCCCCGATCATCAGTGATGAGGTTGTATATCCCGCGGAAATGTGGTGGTCGAGGTTTTTTAAATGCCAAAACCCTACATAACCGCGAGATATATAATCTCAGAGAATATTTTCTCCATAGTGACGGGAGGATGCATACGGATGTTGTCGCAGTGGACAGTGGATTGACCCCTCTATCTTTAGCTAGAGAGAACTGGCGCAGGCCTGTGGTGCTCACAATAGACGATCGCAGGAAGGTATGGCAGGGCAAGGAGCTACACGGAAGGTACTATCGGGCCCTTCATGGGCCCGATGTGGACCTTACTGCCTCCGTGGCCTGGCTACAATTCGGTGACCTCTTTGGGGAAACCGAAGGTTTTGTCTGTGCAATTATGGACGAGGTTGTGATGACGAACAACTACCGGAGATTTATCTTGAGGGATGGAACCATCGACATATGTCGGGCATGTCATCGCCCCGGTGAATCCCTCAGGCATATAATCTCCGGTTGTTCGCGTCTCGCAAACGGTGAATACTTGCACAGACACAACCAAGTAGCCAGGATAATCCACCAGCAACTTGCCCTGAGATACCACCTAGTGACGTCTGAGGTGCCGTACTACAGGTATGTGCCAGAATCGGTTCTCGAAGATGGTCATATCACACTATACTGGGATCGATCTATCATTACTGACAGGACTATTGTCGCTAATAAGCCTGATATAGTATTGATAGATCGCCAAGAGCGCCGTGCAATGATTGTTGATGTTACTGTCCCCCATGACGAGAACCTCGTGAAGGCGGAGAAAGATAAAGAAAGCAAGTATCTTGATCTTGCACACGAGGTTGTCGACATGTGGGCCATTGACACGGCAACCATTGTACCAATAGTCGTTTCCGCCCATGGCCTAATAGCCAAGAGCCTCGACAAACACCTTAAGAGGCTCGCGTTGGGTGGCTGGATCAAGGGCCAGATTCAGAAGGCAGTGCTCCTGGAAACGGCACGCATAGTGAGGAAGTTCCTCTCTCTGGAGCCTTGACCACCGGTACCTAGGACCCTGTTCCCGATGCCGGTGGGGTACTATTTTTTATATTTCTAAATGTATTTATTTTTTATATATATATTTAAAAATGTAAATTATAAGGTGACAAATAAATAAATGAAATAATAATAATAAACATATTTATTTGACGAACACATTAAAACTTAATATAGTTAACAATATTTGATTTAAAAACAACCAGGTCTGTGCCGTCAAAAAGGTGCAGCTCAGCATGGTGCTACTGACTACTGTCAGCAGCGCTGATTTTCAGCCGACGCCTTTAGTGAGTCACGGTCGTAAGTACACGTATAAAAAAATAGAAATGATAAAACAATAAAATAAAATAAATATATAATAGTGTGTGCGTGTAATTTAAAATGAATACTTAAGGATATAATATACATATAAAAATTGGTATGTCACAAGCAATGTCAACGACCTCGACACGCCCGCCGCGCCGACGGCGCGCGGCGCCGCCCCGCTTCTGAAACATTTCACTCTCTACTCACGCGCGACATACAAGCCTGCACCACCATAAAAAATCAACAATAATAATTCAAATACCATGAAAATAACAATAATGCGTGATTAAATGATGATGTATATCAAATTAAAACAATTTAAAAAAAAATAAAAATAATAATATTGGAGGTAAGTGTGAAACCTAGTTTTTTTTATTGTGGGTTAGATTTTTGTAACTCCAATAGAATTACCTTCACTTTGCCTTTAAAATGTCTAATACTTTGCAGACTGCGTAATGGTGGCGGGATGTTGTTCCAGCATTTGGTGGCACAATATCTGAAGCTACCATGAAACGCGGCTGAGCCGTGGCGCACCACACGAAGCGGAGTGGATGTTCTCATCGCGTTTCTTTGATACTCTTGTGACCAGCTAAGTTTATCATACAGGTATTCCGGCGTCCCCTTACTAATAATACCAAAAAGAAGATTTGCTAGATGTAAATCTCTTCTGTGATCCATTTTCAAAATATTATTTTTATTAATAAAGGGTGTGACGTGACCTCGAGGTGGAATGTCGAAACAAAATCGTGCGCACGCATTTTGTACCCTTTGTATAAGCCGCGATGTTTTTTTCAATAACCGAGGACCGTATACCGTGTCAACATAATTAAATTTAGATAGCACAAGTGAATCCACAAGTCTTATACGTAACTCAGCGCTGAGGTAGCTTCTTATCTTGTATAGAACTTTGAGACGGTAAAAACAGTTATTGACAGTTTCAGAAATGTATTGTTCGAAGCGTAATTGTTCATCCATTATAATTCCTAAGTTACGAGCACATCTAACCCGCTCAATACATTCTCCGTGAATGATAACTTGTGGATTTGCTTGACTTATTTTCCTTATTTGAGATTTAGTACCCAGTATCATATATTTTGTTTTCTTAGCGTTTAGTAGTAAAGAGTTTCGATCAGCCCAACTGTGTACCCGACTCAAATCTTCATTTAGCTGACTAATCGCTTCTTGTATATATTCTGGTTTAAAAGATATATACATTTGTATATCATCAGCATATATATGAAACTTACAGTTGTGTATACTATTTATGATGTCAGAGCAATAAACAATAAATAAGAGGGGGCCCAAAATGGAACCCTGAGGTACTCCTCTGGCTACAGATTCTGACTCAGATACTAGAGAAGATCCATCATGCTTTAGAAGTTCAACTACTTGTGCTCGATTTTTCAAGTAGGAATCAAACCAGTCCACTGTTTCCGTTTGAACGCCATAATAGCTAAGTTTGGACAATAGTAGCGAAATATTTATCGAATCGAACGCGCGGGAAAAATCTAATAACACTAAAATAGTACCCATGCCCACATCCTGGGCAGCTAAAATATTATCTGTCACATCTAGAAGAGCTGTAGAAGTGCTCCGTCCCTTTCTAAATCCAGATTGAACATCGGGTAAAATTTTATTGCTTTCTAAGTACTCAGTGAGCTGATGACATGCTACTTTCTCCAGTACCTTAGATAGACAGGGCAGAATACTTATAGGACGAAGGTCCTTTATTTCTATTGGATTCGTTATTTTTGGAATCGGACGTACCACAGCGGTTTTCCACAGTGATGGGAACTGAGACGTCAACAGAGATTTATTAATTAAATTCGTAAGTGTATCTAAGCTATGCGGGAGAGTCATAGTAATCATATCTAATGATATTCCATCAATACCCATTGCATTGGATTTGAGTTCCTTGAGATACTTTAAAATTGTATTTGACGTTATGGTTGAGAACGAAAAATGTATTGAGTCATCAAATCTATTAAATTCAAAGAATGTCAAGTCTGAAATGCTCAAATTAATATTACCTGGAACCGTTAAAAAATGCTTATTAATTTCATGAGGATCGGAAAAGTGTGGTGGTAAATCAACCGATTTGGATGGAATTACTTTAGATTTAATGTTTTTCCACAATGACTTAGGGTCACTTGCATAACAATTGATGTTATGTTTAAAATAAGCCTTTTTCTCACTCTGCAACGCGAAATACACTTGATGTTTCAAATCCTTGTAGTACATTTTGTGACCTTCTGATTTTGTACTGCGAAATCTTTTAAGAGCTGCATCACGTAGTTGCATCATACATTTTATATTATATGTAATCCAGGGGCTAGGTAATTCCCTAATAATTGTAGTCTTTTTTGGAGCATGTAGGTCAAACAAAAATACAACTAGTCCATTGAAAGCTTCTAACATAGCGCCTAAACTTTCCATGGCTTCAATTATGTTCCAATCGATTTGCTCAATGTCACTTTCAAAAAGATCTAATGAAATGTCCTTTAATGGCCTATACGTTAAAGTTCTTGGTTTTATTTTATGTTTTTTGAAATAAAATTCACATGAGATGAAAGCATGGCCCAAGAGAGAACCCACAGAAGCAACTGATAGACCACGTTCGCGTGCATTAGAACAAACTAAATCAATTAGAGTTTCACTATTATCTGTAAAGTGTGTTGGTTCAGTCACAAGTTGATTCAAGCCTGTACACGTCAGGAAAGTGTTAAAGATTTTAGTTTTGCTATCATTAGTATTTAACAGATTAATATTAAAGTCACCTAGTAAGACCACATAGTCACAATCTGAAAAACAGGCAATCGAATCTGTCAAGGCTTCTAGAAATATATTTACATCCAGCCAAGGTGGTCTGTAAGCAGTACCTATGATCAATTTGTTCATATTTATAGTAGTGGATATCCACATTTGTTCAACAAGTGGGTGCATAGGATGAGTACGGTTCCTTATGGTAATACCTTGCCTAATGTAGAAGCCTACGCCACCACCTCGACCACCACGCACATTACGTGGGCGAGGTGTGTGCCTTAGTCTATATTGAGGTACAACCGGCGCACGTCCACCCTCACCCTCCCGCAACCATGTCTCGTTGATAGCCATTACGTCTACAGAATATCTCTCCATAGCAACCAAGAAGTCATCATGGTTAGTGCCTAATGAACCTGCATTTAAAAGACCAACCTTAAAATATTTTCCATTTACCATTTTTGTAATATAATTAATTCAACAAGTGTATGCAATCTTTTTGAGTGTATTATGTGTGGATAATATATACGTGTAAAGAAATATAACAAGTTAACGTAAAAGATCAGCCATTGCAAGCGAAATGTATGTAGCAAGATGCGTAGGACATATTTATGTTGTAGCAAGAAAAGATAATATGTATAAACTAAGTATATAAAGTATGTACTTCCGACGTTTAAATCACTAAAGGCATCTTGCTTACGTCCCAAAAAATACATGAAAAAATACATAAAACACATGATTAAATTACTACAACAAAAAGCTAATAACCTTTCTAAAATAGTTTTTTTTAAATTTCTCAGCAACAGTAACATGCAATTACAGAGGTTTTTTATTTTTTTATATATTTCATAATTATTCTCACTTACACATACAACAGTAACAAAACTCCGGCACAGACCCTGGACAGTACGAAACACATATGAGCACACAACATAAGACAAAAATACATTAATAAGTATAAAAACAAAGTAAATATTTATGCAAGCACGGTAAACACTCAATGATATTAAATACAAAAGTAGCATGAGGAAATTAAAAGCTATGAACAGAAAATACATGATTAGCATTTTATGTGACGTAAAATATGCATCACATATATAACGGCATAATTTGCACTTAAATGACCCATTATTCAAGCGATATGTATTTAAAAATGATTCTAGTAATAGTGTAACACGCAAGATATGATTAACAAAAAGTAAACTGACCCTCAAACAGTCCCAGAACCAAAAATCCGTTTTAGGTCTGCCTCTGAGTGCACTCTAAAAGCCTGAGTGCCGTGTTCCTTTCGTACAGAAATTTTACCTTCTCTAGTCCAACAATACCTCCATTGGCGTTGACGACACTCATCTCTAGCTTTTGCGAACAGCTGTCTCCGGAATCTAGTAAGGCGCTCATTTACATAAATGCGTTCCGGCGGCGGTCCCTTGACTCTGACTTCTTCACTTGTGAGCTCGCGGCGCACTCGCGCGGCTTGCAGATACGCATCGCGAGTGACTCGTCGCGTAAATCGCACAACGATGCGGCGCGGACGCGGCTTTACGGGGGTGGCCGATTCTACGAGATTGCGCCGAATTACTCCGGCTCTTTCGGCGTAAACTACATCTCGTTCATCGATAGAAATTCCCATCTTTGTGGCCAGTAAGGACACCAAGTGCATCGGGTTTTCTCCATTTTCTTCAGGCAGACCTGTAATTTCCACGTCATTGAGGAGGAGTTCTTGGTCCCGGTCGTTCAGTTCCCTATGGAGGTCCACAATTTTCTGCTCCAGATCAGTAATTTCTGCCTTGCAACCGCTTTCCAGGGATTGCTCAACAGCTGCTACCCGTGCCTCCATCACATCCATTCTACTGTTGCATGAGCTGATCTCAGCGCGAAGCGAACTTATTTCATTTTTAAAATCGCGCATTTCCTCGCTCATTACACGCATTTCTTCCCGAAATAACAGGAATTCCGAAGCCATCATGCGACTCATCTTCGCGAATTCTGTTCTCATCTCTTGACGAATGTCTAAGTTCAGCTCCATTTCAGTGAACTCAGCCGTGATGTTATGGGCAGTGTCGTCCATCACCATCGGTTCTTCGGCAGGCTTCTGACTTTGAGCCGGTATGGTGCCATCCAATTGACTCCGGATAGGTGTTGAGGGATGTCGACCTTTAGGGGTCCCGGCCTGGCAGGCCCCACATCTCCATGTATTTGTGACTTGCGTTCCGACGGGTAACATCACACACTCAAAGTGACTTTTCGAGTTACATTGTGGACATGTAACGCCATCTCTCGTCGGCATGAATTTACCGCAAGCAGAGCATTGGACCATCTTACAGAAATCAATAATGCGTTCAAATGGGGAGATGTATAAATTAAGCGGTGTTAGTTGATGACGCTGTCAACAGATGGCGCTCTAGGTTGTAATTTACGATGTCTGATCCTCTATCTCATAAATTAATCAGAATATTCCGCAAGTTATGACACTATTATAAACGGCACTGCACATATGAGAAAAAAAAAATAAAAAAATTCAAAAATGATGGGATTGAGTCTGGTATACAGTTATGCACTTTTTTTTAGGGGATAATTATTTGCGAGTGGGTAGTTTAAGCACACTATGATGTTGAGCGTATGTAGCTACATGTATCAGTAAAGATCAGCATCAACTTAGCAGAATTTTACCGAAGAAATAGGAGCCACCCAGATGGAACTCCTCGCAACTAATCATAAGAAATATTAAGCAGCTCACCCATCAAAGTCCCTTCTCTCCCCGGGCGGCGTGGGCGTGGGCGTGGGCACCACGAAGGAGCGGCTGCGGTTGGAGCCCAGCCCCAGCTTGCCTTTAGTGATCGACGATGCTCGCACGCTCTGGCGACGCAGCTTCTGGATCATGTCCCTGCGAAATAACACCAAGTCACCAAGTGGACCATACGTGCTATATGGTCCAAGAGCCAATATGTTCAGGTTATATCAATCAAAAAGCTGTGTTAACGTTGCATCTGTCAGCACACATGCAAGCATAGAGCGTTTTTTTTTCATAATACAAAGTCGGTAACCAAGCATACGGCCCGCTTGATGGTAAGCAGTTACCGTAGCCATATGGACGCTTGCAACACAAGGTTACTAACCCTTTCGCCCTGAGTATTAGCAACCTTACTCACGCGCATGAAAACAACATTGACCTCCAGAAAGGACGAATTCGCTGCCATTCTCTCGCGCGAATGCATTACGCGCGTACGTCGAGGTAGTGGTGTATATGAATGACAAATACCACATAAACTAACATTGGGCTATCGAAGTTTCCTAAGGAGTTTGCATATTTACGACCTCTTCCTTTTTAAATGGAGTAGTCTACCACTTTAATCCTTCATAAAGCTTATAAATGATTGGGAAGAAAAGCTCTTGCCAAGCGAGACACATTCTTATTTGAGGGACAAACGATCTGGTTTTCGCTGGATACAAGCTTTTCAAAATAAGTTCTCATAGGACACAGGACTCCGGACAATCAACAGTTTCATTACCAGGCTGCAAATACGTCATACCTTCTAAAGTCCTTAAAGACGAGCGCCTCAAGGTCATGCAGCCGCTTCATCTCGTACTCGATGGTGGTGTGGCTGGCGCCCAGGGTCCGCAGGTCGTTGATGATCTTGGCTTGCTCGTTCATCTCCTTCTCGATCAGCTTCGACCGCTTCTTGGAGTCAATGGTCGTGTCGAACACGAACGCGGGCAAGTGGTCCGTGTACTTGCGACGGAGTATTATGCTCTCCTGTTTTAATATTCACTAAGATTATCCACGCATTCAAAATCATTTATTGTATTTTGTACATATTTGTTGTAAATAAAGATACAGGTACCTATATTATTATTAAAAAAAAAAAAAAAAACAAATAGACCTTCACAGGCACTTATAAAAAGTCTGACTCTAATACTATAATACCGGTTCGGAAGGTTGCATTTGCTGAGAAGAGCCGGCAATAAACTCAGCAATTACTCTTTTCAAAACAAGCTTAGATTCATTACATAATATTTACATTCTAATCGCACTGACAACAATTGCGTGCCACGGCGTAAAACTACAAAGTAGAATGACTCGATATTTAATAAGTAAATAAATAGCAAACTTAAGCAGACCAGCGAATTAGCCCTAGCGTCCAATATGATGCCGAATTGAATAACTATCGCGCAATAACACCCCCCCACCCCTTGGGTGATGCGTTTCGCTTCGATTTGGCGCGCTTCTGTGTGAGTGGATAACAGCTTTAATTAGTAGGTAATCGAAAGCATAATAATTATATAAAGGATATTTTTGGTAACAAAACAATCTTAGTCCATTTTGAAAATTATACTAATGTATGTGTTCGGGCCAAACCTTCATGGGGATGGGTTTCTATGTTTTAAATCATAGACCACCTTAAAAGGAAAAAATCAATATATTTTTCTGACATTACTTAATTCACCACGCCGTACGTCATTATAAATTACTACTAAATTACTACAAATAACCGCTGTCCGCTAGTTCCGGGTTCCCGCGCGGGACGCATGTCAACACACGAGCCTACGAGAGGGTAAGTCTTTGATTTGATTTATGGTAACCCATCCAAATGCGGGATCCTGATCTGAACCAGTATCTACAGTGAAAGATCATGATTATGATATAGTTTCTAAGTTGGCCTTCACCCTCCAGTATGTGTAATGTAAATTACGCAAGTCCGTTGCTTATTATTGGCAAACAAAAAAACAAAAGCAAATGAAGTTGAAATGGATGCCCATTGATGAGAAAGACACTCACCTGCGAGTCCTTACTATTATCTGCTTCATCGTCCATATCGCTTTCGTAATCCATCTTCAAAGGATCCTCCTCCTCGAAACCTGCCATACGATAATACACTTTAGCATTCCTGCAATAAGGTATGTTACTAAAACTACATATTAACGGTATAAATGCTTACCGGTCAACATTGTGAGTGTGTGTCCTAGGGCAGATAGTTGTTTTCCGACGTTGACGTCTAGATGTATGTCCACGCCTTCCATCTGCCATGACACGTTGAGGAACCACTTCGCATTTTCTAACAAAAAAATATGATTATATAGTATAATTTTGTTATTAGGGTTACGCATCGTTTCAGGTGGATATAAGCTGAAGACATCGATACATCGAATTTGATGAATATTTTTTGTAATATTTTTTCTATTGTTATTTCTTTACTGTAAATAGGCTGATGAAGCCAAAGGAAGTGGTAAGCATACACAACCTAGAAAGGAAATTAATTAAGTGATGCATCACGGCGGCATATTAAGAAGATACAGCTCGTAGTGTTAGTAACACAGACATAAATCTAAATAGATACCGCAAGGACCTCCATCTGTATGAAAACCATTCGTGTAACTTTTTTTATACCTACCAGAATGTCACAAGATTGATTTAATTGGCTGGCATTAGATTTTTAACGTGAAAATGAAGCTATCCTATTTGTCAGCTAAACATATCCCTTAGAAAATATATATGTCTAGAAAGAGTATCCCCATACTATATGACTTTTAAAAAGTGGCCAACTTTGCTACGTCTTATCCTCGCGGTACGTCATTCTGCTTGTCATATTGACGTTTATAATGTTACCAGTTGTTGAAATCTAATCCAATAAAATGGGGAAAAATATATTACGGTGTCGATATCTTTTTAAACTCCTAAAATAAAAGTTGAATCGGGATAATACATGATAATAAGAATAAGATTAATGGTACCGATATAAATGAATAGGTACTTATTATTTTTACTTTGATGTCAACGAACAGTAATTATTTGCATTGACGTTTCAAATCAAGTCAAATCAAGCAAATCAAGTCAAACAATTTTTTTTGGCTGGTTTCCACTACGGCTTCTCCCAATGATGTCTATCCATTGGCTTCTTAAAATTGGATCAATTGGTATTCTGTAAAAAAGTCTCATTATTTAATTCAGTTATTACTAAATTAAAAAAAGGTTATTCGACACGCGTGTATGTAATACGATTGGAATTGCAAAATATTCACAATTTAAAGTAGTGTCCGCCATATTGAACTATTTAGTTATTGGTCCGATTGCTCTCAAAATTGATATTTGAGAGGCCTTTGGAACATAAACCACGAATCTTTTCTCAAAATTCAAACAAGTGGCCGCCATATTGAACTATTTAGTTATTGGTCCGATTGCTCTCAAAATTGATATTTGGTAGACTCTTGGACCATATAACATGAATCTTTGGTCAAAATTGAAAAAAAGTGTCCGCCATTTTGAACTATTTAGTTATTGGTCCGATTGCTCTCAAAATTGATATTTGAGAGGCCTTTGGAACATAAACCATGAATCTTATCTCGAAATTCAAAAAAGTGGCCGCCATATTGATCTATTTAGTTATTGGTCCGATTGCTCTGAAAATTGATATTTGGGAGACTCTTGGACCATATAACATGAATCTTTGGTCAAAATTGAAAAAAAGTGTCCGCCATATTGCACTATTTTGTTATCTGTCCGATTGCTCTCAAAATTGAGATTTGAGAGACCCTTGGACCCTATAACATGAATCTATGCTAAAAATTAAAAAAGTGGCCGCCATATTAATAAATAAATAAATATTGAACGATTTACTTACTGGTCCGATTGCTCTCAAAATTGATATTTGAGAGACCAGTAATGAAATAGTTCAATATGGCGGCCACTTTTTTCAATTTTGAGCAAAAATTTATGTTATGTGATGCTAAGGCCTCTCAAATCTTAATTTTGATAGCAATCAGACCAATAACTAAATAGTTCAATATGGCGGCCACTTTTTTGAATTTCGAGATAAGATTCATGGTTTGTTCCAAAGGCCTCTCAAATATCAATTTTGAGAGCAATCGGACCAATAACTAAATAGTTCAAAATGGCGGACACTTTTTTTCAATTTTGACCAAAGATTCATGTTATATGGTCCAAGAGTCTACCAAATATCAATTTTGAGAGCAATCGGACCAATAACTAAATAGTTCAATATGGCGGACACTATTTTAAATTGTGAATATTTTGCAATTCCAATATTACATACACGCGTGTCAATTCAACTGTATGTACATAACGTTCATAAGTGCCTTACTAGGGCCTAAACTGAATAAATGACTTTTTGATTTTGATTTTGATTTTGATTTTGATTTTGTCGAATAACCTTATTTTTTAATTTAGTAATATCCGACTTAAATAAAAATGTAATAAAAAAAATTACATGATACACACATACAAGGTTACATCGTACGCCTATGCAACGCGGCACTACGTAGTTCAATTGATTTTAAAGAGATGGCTGTACTGTTTACTTGTATTAAGAAGTATTTTGCAAAATGTTCCGGTGACCGCATCCATGGTTATATAAAACACTGACTATGATGGAAAAACCGAAAACGACAAATACGTCAACTTAAAAAAAAAATAGGTCCGCCATCTTGAAATTCAAAATGATATTCGTTATTAGCTCGAGGAAAATCTTAAATTAATACCCATTTTGATTTTTTCATTACTGAAGCGACTACTATCTTACATGACATAATCGTCATTAGCATTAAAAAAACCCTAAAAAGTCGACTTGTCCACCGTCGCTTATGATATATCAGTATCTACATACTCGTATTTAACTATTGACTGATATTAATTACCATGGGAGTTTTGAGTTCATAAACTGGCAGGACAGGCAACACATAAAAAATGGCGCTTACTCAGAATAATTTATTTTCGAAACATTTCAATGGCTTATATTGGAGGAACTAATAGGAAATATTGTTACTTACCAATGATAGGTGAGTTTTTTCGTTGGTCTAGATCGGCCCATGTAGTTTTTACACATTTTTTTTTAACACAAAACGACATTTTGAAACAATACAATGTTGGTGATTTTGGTTGTGTCCCAGTGACGTCTCAACTGACACTGAGGACGGGAAAATGCCTTAGCCCCTAACAGTTAGGGGCTATTTTTATCGACGCGTAAACAGCTTCGTAGCTCCGTCTGGATAAATCATTAGTCAAAGACATATCCCTCGCTACACATCTCTGGTGGACATGCAGCCTTATGTGAGTTCCCTGTCCGCGCGAAACAGTTTCAAAAGAAGAACTTTCGGCCCCATTTTTACACTGAAACGTGTACCATAAACTTGCGGCATCTATTTAGATGTATATCTGAAGTATAGATGAAGAAGGAAGGTTGAAGAAGAACAAGAACTGGAAAACGTCGTGCGGGACTCCCCATTAACTCCCACCACGGCCCAAAACGGTTAGAAGTGGGAGCTACTGAGGGACGCCTATATTCAGCAGTGGACATCCTTAGGCTGATATGATGATTGAGAAGATTATTACCATTATGTTTAGCAGCCGTGGTCCGACTGCAGACCTCATAAGTCCCCTCGGAGACGCAACAGACGTTCAGACTGGGTTCGTCCGGGGGCGGCTTCCAGTCGTCGAGCGAGGCCTCGAAGTCGTCGGCGAAGCGCAGGCAGAGGCCCACGAAGCGGCCCTTGCTGACCAGCGCGCCGGAACTACAAGCGCTGATGCTGGTGCTCTCTAAAGTCACCACTACGGCACCCCGCCCCTCCCCCTCCATACCAGTGCCACGGCCCCATGATGCCTGTGTACAAACATCACCTTTAGCCAAAGCATTACCTAAAGCTAGATCTGCAGGGCTATTTTAAAACGCTCGGATTCGATATCGGAAACGGATTCAAAAACTACCGAGGCGATATTCCACAATTGCTTTTTTAATTTCCAAATTTAAATTTTCTTTACGGAAATATCAATTCGATGTATCGAAAAGTTTTCGGAAATTAAAAAAGCAATTGCTAAAATTCGCCTCGGATTTTTTAAAATCCGTTTCCAATATCGAATCCGACGTTTTAAAATAGCTCTGCTGATCTAGCAGCTATAAAAGTATAGTATAATAAATAGGCTTGCGTTTGGTCACTACCCGTCCTAAAAAACGATGACGAAGCCTAATATGGAACACGCTTACCCAGAAGATACCTATTCACTCTGGCCTTGAAAGTCCCTAGATTGTATGAGTCAGTGTATCAAGTTCCACTCCCCTGTCCGCATTATCAATGAGGATGCTAAACGCTGCGTCCGCATTTTTGGTATGTCAACAATATACGGGTGAAAATTTTCCCGGCGTTTTGTGGTTCGGTGTAAAAATGAAGTTGTTGGAATAATATCGAACAATTTCTGCGCACACTCTCCAAATATATCCTGTAGAAAACCAAGAGATATGTTTTGCTAAAGCAGTAGATCAAAAGTAGGCTTACCATAGGAGGTAGGTTGAGAGGCAAACATATTCCGATATCGTCTACGTTCAGTTGTAGGAACAGCGTGCTGAGGTGCGGCGTCGTTATTTGCGACGTCAGTTGTACCTGTTTAAACATTTAATTATCATATATTCGACTGTCTGTGGCTGTCCCCCGTGGTTTCACCCAGGATAACACTCAGGGATAATGTAGCTTTTTATTAGTGAAAGAATTTTTCGAATCCAACTGGTAGTACCAGAAATTAGCGCGTTTAAACAAACAAACAAAAATAAAATGTTATTATAGGATGCGCGTCCCTCGCGAGAAACAAAGTTAATACGTGAAGCAAAAACTTTCGCTCCTTTCATTAGCCTATTGCGCGCACGTAGGATTATGAAATTTGGCATAGTTAAAGTATATATAGGGAAGAATTGCGTAAAGCTAATATTTTGATATAATAATGCATTTTAAAAACATTATCTTAATATATAAAATGATAAACTGATTGTTGATATATCAGCCCACAGCCCAAACCGCTGGACCTAGAGATTTGAAATTTTGCACATAGATACCTTATACAGTGGAGGCATCCACTAAGGAAGGATTTTTGGAAATTCCACCCCTAAGAGGGTAAAATAGGGGATGACAGTTTGTATGCAAGTCCGTCAGTTTTGAAGTTAGGATCTTCAAATTTTGTGTTTAGGCTGACGATTGAAAATTAATGTGTAGTTATCTCAGCGTTTGTGATAATTCCACCACCGAAGGGAGGAAAAGGGGGATGAAGTTGGGTATGCAAGTCCTTCAATTTCAAAGTAAACTTCACTAAATGTATTATTATACGGTGTAGGTATCCACTAAGGAAGGATTTTTGGAAATTCCACCCCTAACAGGGTAAAATGAGGGATGAAAGTTTGTATGCAAGTCCGTCAGTTTTGAAGTTAGGATCTTCAAATTTTGTGTTTAGGCTGACGATTGAAAATTAATGTATAGTTATCTCAGCGTTTGTGATTATTCCACCACCGAAGGGAGGAAAAGGGGGATGAAGTTGTGTATGCAAGTCCTTCAATTTCAAAGTAAACTTCACTAAATGTATTATTATACGGTTTAGGCATCCACTAAGGAAGGATTTTTGGAAATTCCACCCCTAAGAGGGTAAAATAGGGGATGACAGTTTGTATGCAAGTCCGTCAGTTTTGAAGTTAGGATCTTCAAATTTTGTGTTTAGGCTGACGATTGAAAATTAATGTGTAGTTATCTCAGCGTTTGTGATAATTCCACCACCGAAGGGAGGAAAAGGGGGATGAAGTTGGGTATGCAAGTCCTTCAATTTCAAAGTAAACTTCACTAAATGTATTATTATACGGTGTAGGCATCGACTAAGGAAGGATTTTTGGAAACTCCACCCCTAACAGGGTAAAATAAGGGATGACAGTTTGTATGCAAGTCCGTCAGTTTTGAAGTTAGGATCTTCAAATTTTGTGTTTAGGCTGACGATTGAAAATTAATGTATAGTTATCTCAGCGTTTGTGATTATTCCACCACCGAAGGGAGGAAAAGGGGGATGTAGTTGTGTATGCAAGTCGTTCAATTTCAAAGTAAACTTCACTAAATGTATTATTATACGGTTTAGGTATCGACTAAGGAAGGATTTTTGGAAACTCCACCCCTAACAGGGTAAAATAAGGGATGACTGTTTGTATGCAAGTCCGTCAGTTTTGAAGTTAGGATCTTAAAATTTTGTGTTTAGGCTGACGATTGAAAATTAATGTATAGTTATCTCAGCGTTTGTGATTATTCCACCACCGAAGGGAGGAAAAGGGGGATGTAGTTGTGTATGCAAGTCCTTCAATTTCAAAGTAAACTTCACTAAATGTATTATTATACGGTTTAGGCATCGACTAAGGAAGGATCTTTGGAAACTCCACCCCTAACAGGGTAAAATAAGGGATGACAGTTTGTATGCAAGTCCGTCAGTTTTGAAGTTAGGATCTTCAAATTGTGTGTTTAGGCTGACGATTGAAAATTAATGTATAGTTCTCTCAGCGTTTGTGATTATTCCACCACCGAAGGGAGGAAAAGGGGGATGAAGTTGTTTATGCAAGTCCTTGAATTTAAAAGTAAACTTCACTAAATTAAATATTATACAGTGTAGGTATTCAGTAAGGAAGGATTTATGGAAATTCCACTCCTAGGGGGGTAAAATAGGGGATGAAAGTTTGTATGAAAGTTCGTCAGTTTTGAAGATAGGGTCTTCAAATTTTGTATTTAGGCTAACGATTGAAAATTAATTTATACATGTTTCAGCTTTTTTGACAATTCCACCCCCGACAGGGTGAAAAGGTATGAGATGTATGCAAGTCATTCAGTTTCAAAGTAAACGTCACTTAATATATTATTTATTATAATATATAGCTAATCGTAGTTTTTAAATGTTTAATTATATTTTTATTATCTTTGTTTGTTCTCTGTTCTTAAATTGCCATCGTTTGTTTAAATATAGCAAACGATTAACATTGTGCTAAAATAAATTTATAAAAATTGTATTTTTATGTGTATACATTGTCAAATTATGCTACAAATAAAGAATCATTCTATTCTATTCTATTATAATTTATTATTTCGGCTTATGTCTCTGAATCTCGGAAAAAGAGAGGAATCGGTAATAAAACAAAGATTAATACGAGCATTGGTATTCCTCATTTTCATGTATGGAGTGGAAGCGTGGACTATACTGGCCCGAGAAAGAAAAAGGATCAATCCTTTTTCTTTCGAGATGTGGTGCTGGAGACGAATGTTGGAATTACCTTGGACCGCTAAACGCAACAATGCATCAATCCTATCGCAGCTCCAAATTAAAACACGATTGTCCACCATATGCCACCGTATTTTTTCGTATTTCGGCCACATGGCAAAGGCGATGAAAGTTTGGAAATCTGATCATAGTTGGGAACACGGAAGGAAAACGACTACGTGGTCGTTCACCAACAAGATGGTCCGATCAAGTAAAAGACTGATCGTCCTCCAAGTTTTACAGAAACCAGAAGACAGAAACCAGTGGAGGCAGATAATTCGCTCTAGAAGCAAACCCGATGTTGTCCACGATCCTCAGACATGAGGGAAAGAGAGATAAGGCCTCCAAAATTGTGCTGTGGAACTAGACTACAAGTAACAGTTCTCTGCCGCAATGTTATTGAGGCCAAAATATTTACTGGTTCTGCCAGAGGAGAAACAGTCTTCTTGCCGCGTATACCATTGATCCCAAATCAGCTTCCGTTTGAATTTAAAAGAGAACAGTTCCTAATTAAGGTTTGTAGTCACGGAAAATCTCTGAAATTTGCTAGAGTTGATTTGCGGCAGGACTGTTTCAGTTTTATGTGGCATCCTCGCATATGAGCTCTTAATCTACCTGAACTTTTGTCAATATCACACGTAGTGGCGGACAATAGCCATGAACAAAGCTTTATATTGTTACAATGATTCATATCTAGAAAAAAGAAATAATCTACGCGGACGAAGTCGCGGGCTATAAAGCTAGTTAGATAATAAAAAAACAACATTACACACACTACCATGCGTTTGTCACACCACACACATACACTTTTTTTCTTATTTTTGTAGTATGACAACCAAATTCTTTTTCGGACTTATTTTTGCCAGTGTCAAGTTATATTATTAGTTCATTTGTAATAAAAAATTATAGTCGAATTTCGACTAATGGGCCACCTTTAGTACATACTGTTAGAGCTTATTTACATCAAACAAGCCCTAAAAATAATATTATAGACACATAATAAAACTCATCCAAACATGCGGGAAACCATCTTGTTTCGATCTGTCAAACTCTTAATAGTCCTTCTGTGACGGGACACGCTGATGCGAGAGTCGAGATAGTGTTGTGACAAACTCGACTTAACAATACCTATTTATAAACACCCGACTGACCTTCTCAAAGACCTGCTGTGTGGCGGTGAGGACCTCCTTGTTCAAGTTGAGCCGCTTCTCGTTCCAGTACTCGTAGGCGTTCTTGTAGTTTAGCCACACCAGGATGGCCTTGTCGACGGCCACCGGCTGGATGTATATCAGAGGCCGCTTGAGGGTTATCAGGACCACTTCCTTGTCTTCGCCGCACACCATCTCGTTTTGGAACGCGTTGCGCATTGCTGGAAGAAAGGTTGGCGTAAACATTTTGTGTGGGAAGTTTAATTAGGGACTTATTTTAGGTTGAATATCGTACAGCAAACATAACCATTAAGAACTACTATTTGTACACGTGGGGCAACTGCTCTCAGATATAACATTTTTTTCATACCACTAAGGTGGCAAACAAGCATACGGCCGGCCTGATGGTTAGCAGTTACCATGAATACCGTTTTTTTTTTACTTTTCTGGGCAAGCATGCTGTATCCTCGGTCACGTCATCACTCTCAGGGCCAATCACATGTCAAATCAATAAAACACAATTGAAAACTGTTTTACAAAAAACTTAAATCGACCTCAAAGTATACTAAAAAGTATTCAAATCCCGAGATGATGACAATGGGACCAAACGGGAAGTGTACCCTTCTAAACAAAAATAATTTTCCAAATCGGTTAATAAATTACGGAGTTACGAAGTAACAAACATTTAAAAAAAACCACCGAATTGAGAACCTCTTCTTTTTTTTCAAGTCGGTTAAAAATACAAACTAGTATTGACTATGTACTCACCAATTCTAGTATTGAAAAAGGCGTACTGCTGAAACTCCGGTTCCGCCTCCTCGAACATTGCGTTACGGATCAGTTGACCAAGGCTCAGATTTACATCCACCTGTTACATAATAATGTAATAAATTTGAGTTTTTAATTGATTTAATAATAAACCTATACAAAATCAATAATAATATTTTAATTGGTATAGTTATTGACGTTTAGGTGGTCGGTGCCCATTTAACCATTTTTTAATAGAATAAAGTTTTGTAAGGCAGTAATGTTGTTTTGAAGCGCTCGTGGTGTAGCATCATTAGCCGTTCTTAATCGTTC